>BMAW01077110.1:732699-795046 GCA_019974015.1 Nephila pilipes
ATATATTTCCTTCGTTTGTAGTCAATTATAAAATCCTTTAAAATATTTTAAGCCTTTTTTTATTGATATTCAACTTATTAATATACAAATGTTAAGACTTCGAGAGAAACAGAAACACTAAATATATAATTTATAGTAAGAGGCCAATCTCTGTGTGCGCTTTCATTGTTTATTTTAATTCTGCCGAGTGTGTTACATTTCTCGACTTTATCACCATTACAGAAGTTGCTTTGAAATAAAATATTCTACTTCGTTTTTTCTTAAGTTTAAATCTAAAAAATATATACTGTCATTCTTGGTTGTTAGAATATTGCTGTGGAAAAACTAGCATTTTCTTTTTTTTCGTGTCAAACATTAGAGAGTTGAAACTCACACGACAGATAAAACGTCAATAAATCTCTTTAGTGTTCAACCATTCTAAACTTATCTATCTGAATCTTCGAATGCGCAATGTGTTTTAGTGTCGGGTACAATCTCTTAAAGAAAAGTTACAAGTCGTAACAAACCTTATAGAAAGAGAAACGAGATAATTACTTTCAGTATTATCTCTTAGTATTTCAGTACTATTAGTAACGAGATAATTACTTACGATTCTCAATATTCTTTCTCAAATGTCGCATTCATTCTCGATTTCCGTATGATTATACATCATTCTTATCAATTCCTTCCTTACAAAGTTGTCGTGGGTGCCCAGCTTATACCTCCATAAAACCTTAAATTTTTAAATCTATGTTTATGATTAAAAAATTTTTTGACAGTGTGTTTCAGTCGGTTCGTGAGAGAGAAACTTTTCAAAGTTCATTAAAAGCTATCTTTTATCAACGATGAATCAAGTAAAACGGTTCTGCAACCATTTTCATTAAAAAAGTAGCTTTTAAAAAAATTAATTTTGTTGAAGCCATAAAAAATTTCAGGGTTGAAAACTTGCACAAAAACAGTTTTGGTTTTTTTTAGTGACTGAAAATATAAAAGCATTTCGTAAAACATCAAAAATGACAGATTAATAAGCTATACTAAGTATATGTTTGTCTGCTAGATGTAAATTGCTCCTATTTTCTTTAGTTTAAAATGTTTTTGTTTTCCAGGTCACTTCAACTATTTAATTTTATTAAATAAATGTTTATTATATATTTCAGAACGAATTTTTATGGAGATTTCTAATAAGGGGATCTCAGGAACGTTTCTACCCCGATTCTCAATAGTTTCAGGTTCTCTTTTAATATTATTACACTTCGTGATTAGAGAAATGTTACCCTAAGAACTGAATTCAAAATCGTATTTTCTGCCTTTACTTATTTTTATTATTACTTTTTTCATTTTCTTTTATCACTCAAAACTCTGGGTAATAACTCTTAGAATTTATGCAATATTTTTCTGTCAAACACACACCAAAAACATGCTAATGTTATTGAAATCATATATGAAAAACAAACGATTCAATCAATCACGAATAACTTTTTATGTGGAAAAAATATATTTATCAATTACTTTACTCATTTTGAAGAAGAAAAAATAAGACATTTCTTAAGAATAATATACATCTTTTTTCAATTATTATTTGATAAGAAGCCATTACTAATGGATCAGTAATATAATTGTCAAAAAGAACAACTAATTTTTTTTAAAAAAATATATCATATTTATTGATTTTTAGACAATCGATGCTTGTAAAGAATTTTCAAACAAACATATATTTAATGTACATTTGCTCTTTATTAGCGTATAATGTGTGTGTCACTTCACAGATATTTATTTTGAGTTTCAGAGAATTAAACAATATTAAAACAGTTCATCATTGAGTTGATGCCATTGAAGACCCGCCGTGTGGTCGAGACTGATGCACGTTCTATCTGTCGAGGCTCAAAGTTATTCCATTGGCGTGGTGTGGAAGTTAGAAGAGGTAGTACCAGCTCAGGTGTCATCCTCGTCACATGACCGAGGTTCAAAATTACGAGGCCTGTCCCCAATGATCCTTGTATTGCTTTTAGTGCGACGTTAATAAAACTTTTTAATCAATCACCGTTGATTTGAGAAAATCGGTATTTAATTGAAATTGTATAACATTCATAAAGACTCAATATTTTTCTTTTCTTTTCAATTCAACTTCTTGATTATAAAGACTAATATTTATCTAAATTTTCGAAAGGTTATAATATTGTACATTTCTTGAAGAACTTCAGCCTTAATTCAAAATAAAAATTTCAACATTTAAGTATATGATTGCATAAATTATTTAGATACATACAAAATAATTTTATAACGCTTACAAATTTTTAATGTGTTTACTAAAGATAGAGAAATTGAAATATGTGATCATGCTACATACATTTAAACATGTTTTTGAATATTTAATCTTTGACTAAAGGGAAATAAACATTCATTTGGCAAATGCAATGTTTTATAATATATACTGAGTAAAAGTTTAAAGTAACGCCTTCAAATATTTCAAAAGATATATTGCTGTGTGGGATAGTTAAAGTTTTCCTTCATAATTACACTAGTGAATATTCATACAATAGCCGCATTTCATTGCATGTCATAGTTTATCTCAGTTTTCATTTACAGAAATTATTAAACTCAATGAAAATTAAAACATTACAAGACTTATTAATTCAAAATTCATTTATAATATATATATATAGCTCAGCAAATATGAAATATAACTTTTAAGGAATTGAACATTTTCCTTCATTGTTCAAAAGTATTACTAATTTATTCAGACTTTTAGGTGCTAAAAATAATTTACACATCCAAAATAATGAGTGAAGAACTTTTGAGCGTATAAATAGATAATTAAGAATGTCTATGTATTAAATTATGAAATGGTATATAATATAGTTTGATAATTATATCATGTAACGGTACTGTGGCCACTACCTTCTATAAATTGCAAAGAGAAAATTATAATAGTTTTTCCCGATTATTGCATATGAATAGAATAATTTACTGCAAGAAAATTCTAATTATGGTACTAAGAATGATACTAGGAAATCACAGGAAAGAACATGTATTCTATTTTCAGAGAATATATTTCCGAACATTTCTTGAATTGAAAACGGACATTTAATTGCAAAGCGGCTTTCAGAGAGAACTTTCGCAGAAAAAGGGAGAATAATGTGTTGCTACAGGCTACCGCGCAAACCTTCCCTTTGCCCAGCAAGGGACCAACGTTCTTATCTGGTCCTTTTGTCAAACAACACTTAGAACTGTCAATCATTGACAGGAAAGGGGGTAAGCAATGTCGTAAAAACTTCTGTCGGCACAAGTTTTCTTCTCGAAAGTGTCCAATATTTATGACATCCCCTCTGTGAACAGCTGAGGAATGGGCAGTTTTGCCTAAAGACAATTTTAAACTATTCCAGTAATTCCCAACTCATCAATCTCCGGAAGCCTTTATAAACTTTGGTTTCCACCTGCTACTTATCACTAATAAAACTAGGATTAATTCTAAGTAAGAGATAAAAAAATATGTGGATTTCCTGTGAAGACCCTGCGATGATGTGGTGCACGGTTTAGCAACTATTGAATTAGGCAATGAGAAAAATGAATAAATTCCTAGATACTCCCAAAGAATGGCTCACAGGTTAAAGAACGCGTTAATTTGAAGAAATCTCGAGAAATCTAGATGTATTGACCCCCCCCCCATTTTTTTTTATAAATGTTTATTCGATTTAGAGATAAATTTTGAATATCTTCATCGAATCTATATCGTTGTGGTTCATTACCTCGACTTTCATTTAGATGATAAACTAATCTATTTGAAACACATTAAATATATACGAGAAAGATTTGGGGGTAAAATCCATCTCTTAGCTTATTGCTAATGGGCAAATTTTTCCTACTATCATTAAATAATAGTCCTACTTTATAAACAAGTTCTTCGCCCTACAATAAAGTACGCGGTCTTCGTTCTGAGGACAAAAGTAATGTTTTTACAACTGTAGAAAAACCAAGCACAAACAATGTTAAAAACCAAGCACAAACAATGTTCTCAAATCTATAATATAAATTTAGATTTGCCTATTTTACTATGAAAAGATCGTAGCCTCTAATGCCACTCTAATAATTTAAATTTTTATTTCTCAGTGCACTCACAGTTAAAGAAAACAGAATTGTATTTCCGCATATCTCTTTCAGACAGTTTGTCGCTTCTTATTTTCTTTTTCATTTACCAATTTTACCCTTATAGGTATGTCTTTCTCATTATTTTTCATTGATATTTACGAGTAATAAGAGATTTTGCGAATAAACAGTAACCCAATGGCGCTCATTAATGATCTAATTTTAGTGGTATTGATTGATTGTTTCATTAACGCTACACGAAGAATCAACACTTGGGCTATTGGCGATAGATCTCATTATTTTGAACATCGGTTAAGTGACGATGACGACACTTGAACTTGAATTCCACTCGCCAAACTTCCACACCTCGTCAGTGCAAAAACTTGGAGTATCATCAGATTTAAAGTGCAGTTGCCCCACTTTTCACTGGATCTTTAGAGAATTTTAGACTAGAGAGAACCCACGATTTTAGGAAAACAATGCTGGCAGGTCAGGAGATTACGATCATGACTACCTAGCTACCGTGGCCAATTTTGGTTGCAATAGAGTCATGATTACATCAAAAATCTTACTTTTCGAACAATGGAGTGTGCTTCATATTAAATGAAATTGAACCTCAAATTAAATTCTTGTGACTCTGATATTAAGAAAATGAAGTTCACTCTAGCGTCATGTTTGTTACAGAACCGTGGTTCAGAAATACGACATCCATACCGTACAAGTTTTGTGTAGTTTTTATAGGGATTTTAATTTAAGCCAATCCAATTTGGAATTTATGTATGTGTTTGATTCGTAAACAGTCGTATAACAATTTTAAAAAAATAATATAATCCTTCATAAATGGACTTTACACAGTGAAAAAAAAATCGATAATTCAGATTTTAAAAAAAATTCAAAAGTCTCTCGTTTTATTTTATATTATAATAAGTTTAAAACATTCACAAATTGATACTTTCTTTGTAATAAATAAGTGAAATACACTATACAAAGTTATTAATCTAAATGATTATCGTTAATTATTAAAAACGTGTAATTATTAAATTATTAAAAACAATTATCGTGTAAATTATTAAAAACAGATTCAAGTGTTTTATGTATATAGTCAGCCATTTTGAAATCTTTAGATTGTAAATTTAATTCAATGAGTTAATTCTATTTATTGAATGCACCTAAATACTCTACAGAAGCAATAATCAATTATTTAAAATTATTTAAGTGGTACTCTGAGATTTAATAGATGTTACCGGTTCTTCTGAGTCTATCAGAATCAAAATCATTATTTGAAGGATCCCACATATCATATAGGATAGTATAAACTTTAGTTTTATAGATTATTCTACTCTGTGAATGAGAGAAAAGTGTAACGCTTAAAAATTTAAAGATTCAACACTTATTCATGTTTCATTTTGGTTCATTATACAAGTTAATTTCTAACAACAATTCACAATTGAAAAGTGTGTATCAACTGTAATTTTTCCTTATTACTCATTACGGAAATATAATGATCAAAACGGGTAAAAAAACTTTTAAGACAATACCTATGTTACATGCTAAAAATCCGATTTATCAAAAACCGTTCCATAACAACATCACACTTTGATATCATTTAATATAAAACAATGAAAAAATAAGAAAAATGGAAATAAATTTTTTTAATATTTTGTTGCAATTATTCTTAAATAAGTTTATAATTGTTTAACTGTCAGAAACTTTTCATAACGAGATAAGATGTAACTTAAAAGTGTTTGAACTTTTTTGTCACAAATCATGCTACAATACTCGTCTTTTGTTCCATCAGTAACAAATCAAACACTTTGAAATATACAGCTGAATTTTAACGGATATGTTATGAATTTCAAAAAAAGTTGATAATTCATTCCTGCATTACATATCATTCATCTAGATTTAACTTCTATAAAATTTTTAATCAAATTTTTTGTATTTGAAGAGAAAATTAATAATTTTCTCTACAGATATTATCAATCAACTTTTTATAACTGTTTTCACAGATGCAGTGACGAGAATGTTAATAATCTTCCATAAATTTTTGAAAAGTCATTTCTCGTGCTGCTTATGAAATACTCAGAAAAATGTTGATAAACAATGTTAAATTTTTTAAAAAGTAAAAGGTTAAAAAAAATGAATTATTTGAAGTAGGAAGAGAAAAAAAAGCTAACACATAAAATTCGTTATTATAATATGAACAATAAAATGCTTGATGTCATAAAGAATATAAATTATTTACAAGACACTATTAGACATGAACATATTTTCTTACAATTTTTTTAAATTGAAATATGATTATCAGTACAATTTAAATATTCGTTTGAAAATGCTTTTGTATTGTAGGAATTTTTGATTCAGTAGATTTTAATGATGTTTCTATGATAACTATTCTTTTAAGAAACTGCAAAACAGTTTCTTAAAAGAACAGAAAATGTTGAGCTCCATTATATTCCAGAATTTTCCTCTTTGAAATAACTAAATAATAGGAGTGGTTTAAAAATTATATATATATATATATATATATATATATATATATATATATATATATGATTTCCCCACCTCTAATTTCTTAGAAAAAATTATACTTTTTCTAAAATGTCCGAAATAACTTTATTAGAAACACGACAAACATTAAAATAAGTTAAAGTTGTTATGTTCGCTATATAGCATCCAAATATACCTTGGATGATATTAAAAAAAACTTTAGATGTTTCCCTTAAATGAAATTCACAATAAAACTGTCGTGTAATTAAATTTTTTAAAATCTTACACTGTAGATTTTTAATGTCTGTAGAGAATACGGATAACAAAGGTTTTGAACGCATAGAAATTTGCTGTATTCATATAATAAACCTATTTTCCAGGGGGAAAAAAAAAACCTTTGGGATTTATGCTTGATCAGTATAGAAAAACAAGCTATTGATTAGAGTTCCATAAATTTTATTCAAATATTGTTTACTATCTGGATTTCAACATAAATTATACTTGAAATTATGAAGTCAAATGCTAGTTCATTGTAATATTAAATGAAATATTTTGTTTTATCTTTATTAGAATGGAATTAAACAACTGAATCCTATAAATTTGTTTTTACTTTTCTAGTGTTTTTTCTTCCAGTTTTGATCTGGGAGTTGTAATGCCTCAAGGGCGAAAGTATTTGTAAGTAGATGTGTTATGTCGAAAAAAATCTGATTCGAAATTTGTGTGCTTTCAGCTGTAATTTAATGTCTTGAAGTCTTATTACCAATTTGATTTTTAATCAGCTTTTACAACAAAGATAAACGTTTTTTTTTCCTAGTTAAATTATCAGTAATATATTAATTAAAAAAATAAAAGTAGAAATTCTAAATATGTTTACATCATTATAAAATGATTAAAAATGTCCTTGATTACAACAATAAAAATTGAGAAAACATAAATATGAATACTTATTGTCTATGTTATTTTTTTAAAAAATACTTTTAAAATAATCAGAATCAATCCTAAACAACGGCATCCGTAAGGAATAGTTTATACAGTTTGCATTTACAATCAAATGACATTGATTTAAATATTACTAACTTGAATTCAGCGTAAAGAGAACTCAATAAAATTATTTAAAAATAGTTAAAGACATTTCGCAAAATGCTTAATCAAATACATTCTTGTCAAATTTGACATCTATTGAATTAAAAAAAAAACAATTTACTAAAAATAGAAATCAAATAATAAAAGTTTTACAAAATCTTCTTAAGAAATGCCGTTGAGAAATACAAGATTATTTATATAAAATTACAATACATATATAATTCTATTCAAAGGAATTAAATAGAGTATTGAAACAGAAGAACGAAATGAAATGTACTATTATTTCATCTAAAATGCCTCAAAATTAAATGAAGTATGTTTATTGAATCTCTTTTTCCTTATAATCAACATTTCAAATAAAATCGGTTTTCTCAATTTTTTTCTATTATAATTTCATATTTGAAACAGTTATGAAATAAATGTAATAATTACTTTAGATTTAAAAAAAACAAAGGAGAAGAGAGAAAAATAAAATTTCACTTGTAGAAATTCAGTCTATATTTTTTGTTACTATTCTCACAAATTGATAAGCGAAAGTTGGTGAAGTTTAGCGCGAGAGCCAAATACGGCTATGCTGTGCAAAAAAGGTATAACTATGTTTGAAAAATTAAAAAAAAATTGTTAATGTTTGAAAAATGGAAAAAGTAAAACTGGTTGACAAGAAGGAGAATCGAAATATTGCTATAGTATCCTGGGGGCACGTCACCCATGTTTACCACAAACAGTAAACTCCATGGGAGAGAAAAAGAACACTACGGTACCTTGAGGTCGTGAACACAAATTGATAAGCTCTATGGCTTTTCATTGTGATTAAATAATATGTTTCCATAATTTTAATAATTATAAACTGCTTCAATTAATAAAATTGTAAGTTCTATATATAATGGAATGAAGTAAATATATCCTTTTCCGCGTGCATGACACACCTCCTCATCTCTAAGACTTAAAATCTCTTTAAATATTTAATTTCCTTGACAGCATTTAAAATATTCACCAAGAGTGTTGTAAAAAATTTTAAAAAGAAAAACGAGCTTAAAAATCGTGTACAAAATATATTTTTTTAAGAAATATAATAATTATAAAAGATATAATCGTATTTAAAGCTTTTTTTATTTGTAGTAGAATTCGAATCTGATATAAAGAATTAATTTTTCAAAAATGCAATTAATACGAAAATATAATTGCATTTGGAACCTTTATATATATATATTATATATATGAGAGAGATGGTATTTCTTAAAATACTAAGAATGATAAAATATACAATTGCATTTGTAACTTCATTTTTTGAAAGAGAATGTAATTTTCTTAAATTCTGTCAATTATAAAATATATTTTGAATTTGGAAAATGTATTTGGAACTTATATATATGAGAGAATATATTTTTTTGTAAATACGACCAATTGCAAAATATATAATTGTATTTGAAAAATGTATTTGGAACTTTTTTTTTTATTAGATAATGTGTTTTTTTTAAATACGATGAATTACTAAACATATAACTTTATTTGGAGCTTTTTTTTTATTATTATTAATGAGTGAATTTTTTTGAAATACTCTCAATATAAGAAATATATTATAGTTTTTTTACGTAGCAGGGTTCGAAACTGATACAAATAATTCATTTTTTTTAAAATACAGTTATTATAAAAGGTATAACTATATAGAACTTTTTTATGTAGCGGAGGAAGCCTTTTTACTCAGTCTTACTAAAACTCTTTCCTACCTCATCGTGTGTGACGTAAGCACAATTGGACGACTACCACATTGGAACGTTAATTGCTCTGTTTGGCGATCTTGGCACGTTTCGAAAAAATCTTCAACCCCTCTATCTGAAGGATCCCCGTAATTCCACAGAACCCATCCTTTTTTTTATACTCTTTCAAATGCATATATTTTTTTTAAAAAAATTATTTATTTCACTGTTTGTAATTTGTTGGGGCAGCAAAATAAAAAGAGAAAGAGGAGAAAGCAAAATTAAAAGTCCCGTCTCAATGCGCAAGGATACATGGTAAAACACGTTGACAAAAGGAGATTTACGACCCGTTATTGGAAGTCGTCCGATTTCTGGGAATTTGTAGTTAATGGTCCGAGGATTCTCCCTTTAAAGTTTTAATTACAGTTGCGTGATATCCGTTGAAGGTTGTCTAGCTTGCTATACATATATCTATGTGGCATTTTTAATAGCGTTTAAAAAGTAAACTTCATTTGTGATTTCTTAAACAAAAAAGTAATCCTTCGGGTTTCTTTTTCTTTTTTACTATTTTTACTGAGTCTTTTTAAAAAAATACACTATATGAATTATTTTATTAATTATTAAAATGAACAATAGATATTTTATTTTAGACACGTTGTGAATATATCAGTGGAGATATTGTAAATCTGTTGTGCAACATTCTTTGTTTGTACCTCCAGAATTGAAATTCACTTGTTTTGCTCCCAGTATTTAGTTATTTGTGCATTAGAACATTTGCTATTATAAAATTTGTGTTGCAGAAATTTGTTACAATTATTAAATAGTATGAATCGCCGTTAAATCAGCAAGAGCATACCGAAGAAAGAATAAAAGACAGAAATTCTCGGACTGGAAAGAAAGGTAAGTAACTCTTTTCTAAAATTTTATTTAGTTTTCATAGAGATGTTATTGTGGCCGCGGTATCCTAGTGGTCGTAGTCGCGGACTTACGGCCAGTGGTTATCAACGGGTTGTTGGTTCGAGCCTTGCTGCCACAAAGACCCGCCGTGTAGCCGGGGCTGATGTACGTTAAATCTGTCGAGGCTGAAAGTCTTCCAGTGACGTGGTGTGGAAGTTAGGAGAGAGAGGTGTTAACTCAGGTGTCGCACTCGTCACTTAACCGAGGCTCACAATTACGAGGCCCGTAGCCAATGGCTTTCGTGTTGCTTCAACTGCGATGTCAATAAAACCAAACCAAACTAGAAATTTTATTTTGATGGAGGAATTTCATTTGCTTCTTTCCTCATGTTATTCTTTTGCTTTCATGAGGCAAGTAGTCCACGGTAGTTAAGAGGTCATAATCGCGATCTCAAGGCCAACGTGTTACCGTTGAGTCGTGGGTTCGAGTCCTGGTTTCTCGTATAAAGGAGCTGATATATGTTAAATGTATCTAGATTCCGAGTCCTCCTCCTGGTGCAGTGTGGAAGTTTGGAGAAGGGGTGTCAGTTCAGGATATCGCTATCGTCACTTGACTTAAGTTCAAAATTACCAAGTTTGTCGTAGATAGCCCTCGTTTTGCTTCTTAGTGCAATTTTAATAAACAAACAATAAAAAAAGCAATTGATTTTTTGAACTTTTGTTTCCTACACTGACAATTTGACATAATTGTAGAAAAAATGTTTTATTTCTTCCAGGAAAGCAGTACTGATATTTCGCCTTTACCTTTGTGGTTACATTTCATATAGTTTATTCTAGATTTTAACACTTAATACAAGATGAGTTTCTTCTTTTTTTTTCCAGGCGAAATTTTACAATTAAGTGCTATGAAGAATGCACACCTGTAAATACGACCTCCTATTCAAAAACATGAACCCTTAGTACCTCAAACACTGAGACAATAATTGAATACTCACTGAGCGGAAGAAGATTTGTGAATATTTCATGTTTCATAAGTTGTATTCAATGTTTGAATAACCACGGTCCTTTTCACTGTTCATTTTCGAACATGAAAATATTGTCTGAAGTTAGGAAAGGCTTAAACTCAGGCATAAAAATGAAATGTGAAATGTGCCACTTTCAAGAAACAGTATAGACTGAAGACCCGGGATGTAAAAAAAATGTCTGTAAATACTGTTGCTGTATCAGGAGGGTTTGCCAATTTTTTAAATATCCTTCCTCTTAGCTCAAATATGTACCAGAAAGAACATGATCATATTGCTACAGCTTGGGAGAAAGTTGCTGAAAATGAAATATATTGTGCAGCAATGGAAGAAAAGCATTTAGCAGTTAAGGCTGGAGAAGTCGGAGGCGATGGAATTCCTATGCTGACAGTCATTGTGGATGGTTGCTGATCCAAGAGATCATATAGAACCAACAACTCATCTCTATCTGTAGCGGTAAATTTCGGTTTATATATTTCGAATATTTCTATTTATTAAGTCATATTTGCTAATTGTAAAAATTGAAAAGTTTTTAATGCTATCTTGCATATATATTCAAATGGACACAATTGAATTAAATTCATTTTTAATATTTTTATGAATTGTTTTGCATTTGCTTATACATTGTTATTCCTTTTCCTAATTAAATATCACATTTTAATGAATAATTAAACTGGATTCCCTCTGGCTTGTTTCATTTGTTATAATCAGTGTTCTAACTTATATAATGTCCGACATATAAATTTGACAGTTATTAAATGTTCCTTTTATAATTTAAGGCTGCAATAGTAGGATTTCGTACTTAGAAAGTTTTATACATGGCTGTACGAAACAGATATTGCATGGTCTGCTCCAGAGCTGCAGATGTAAGAAAATTACTTGGCAAACATTGCAGCAGTAAAAATTGGCACAACAGCTCTTAGAAAGGAAGCAAACATTATTCAAGAGGGATTCCAAAATAGTGTGGCAATGTATGGCGTGAAACATGCAAAAGTTATTGGAGATGGAGATAGCAATGTTTACAAAACTATATTAGATTCCTGGCCTTACGATGAACTTCAGGGGGAAAAATTGGAGAGCCAAAATCACTTGTTCAGGAATTTTTGCCTGAAGTTAAAGAATATAGTTAGGGACAGCAAAGCAAGACCAATAAATTTGCGAAAGTGCGTAGGAAAAAATATGTTACGCTAGTTAAAATCTATAATTTCAGCGACTGCTCCCTTAAAAAATAACGTAAACTTTGATAGCTATTCCATACTCCAAAAACATATTTTGATGCTCCATATCATGTGTTTGGAGATCACCAAAATTGTGTTGAATCTGTTTGTAGCATTCAGAGAAAAAATGACAAAAATTGTATTCCAGATTTATTAGAATATGAATTATGATAATTAAAATAATGAATGTCGTGAGCATTTTGACTTATGTTGTTTTCAGCTAACAACAATTGCGTCGAGCAGCTCCACTCCATGGTGGCAAAATTTATTGGAGGAACGAGAATAAATTCTTGTTTACGAAGAAGCTATCTCGCACGATGTAGTGGAGCTATAATTTCACATAATTCCAGGTCTTTAATGTCTCGTGTACATAAAAGTATGTATAATACGAGTCTTGGAAGTCTTGATAAATCAACGGAAAGAAGAAGAGAAAATTATATATTAAGGAGAAAATGGAAGATGTTACGGTCTCGTTGCAGAAAAAGTCCTTTTTTAGAGAAGGGTCGTAATAAAATTACAGTGTTGGAGCTGAGAAGCCAGATTTGTTGGAGAATATACTTTCTCAAAAAAAAAAAAAAAAAAAAAGAAAAAAGAAAAGAGAAAAAGAAAAGAAAGAAAGAAAAGAAAAAAAGAAGAAAAGAACGGAAGAAAGACCTTTTTCCACTTTTCAACTATCAAGTAAAGAAATGAAATTTATTGAAAGAAAGTCTGTAGATCAAAGGAAAAATCTTCTATGGAGAGAGGAACGCCGAAAGCGATTTACAGCTTCGAATTTCGGCACAATTTGTAAAAACCTTCCCCACACAAGTTTTGAAGGAATAATTAGCAAAAAACTTTATTTCTACTTCTGGTCATCAGCAATGGATTACGGAATAAATCGTGAAGGGGAGGCTATGAAGGCTTTAAAAAATTCATTGGGTTTGAAAGTTGGACCTTGCGGACTGTTCATACATCCGAAACTTAAGTACTTAGCAGCCACTCCGGAAGGTTTAGTTGAAGATGGTGGAATTGTTGAGGTAAAATGCCCGGCCTCTTGCCAAAGCATAACCCTCGAAGAAGCAATAATTATAAAAAAAAATCTCTTCTGGAAATTCGATAGATTTGGAAAGATGGTTATAAATAAAAATCATGATTATTTCTACGAAATTCAGGGTCAACTGCAAATTTTGGGGAATACTTTTGTAATGAGGACAAAAAGTCTCAACAAAACATATTTGTTAATACCATAGAAAATATATATAAGGACAAAAAAATTAGAGAACTCTTATTTTAATTGTCTCTTACCCGAACTTATTGATCCCCGTTATCCCAGGCGGATGTCCGTGAGTTAGCCCAGCTTCGATTCTCGAAGTACAGGAAAAGAGAAAAAGCGAAAAATTATGTAAATGTAAAATTTTAGAAATTTTTTATCCCTGAAATTATAATACTCTTACCGTTGGGTGTTTTTTTTTATATATATATATTCAATTAATGTGCATAAAATTATACTGTGATATGATACTGTAAGCAGAAAGCAAAAACTAGGATTTTGAAGGAATTATAAATTTTTATTATTTTTTTTAAATATCATTTACATGTGTTGGAATTTTATAATCTTATAGCTATGTGAAAATGTTATTTAAATATGCTTGTTTTGCATGTGTATTTATATTATTATTGTGCATTACTGTTTATATTACATTTTAAACCCAAAAGTAATCATTTTATTTCGATTGACACAACTGTATATACTTTTCTAAGAGATTACCCACTAAACATTTTAACTACATTTACGGAGAAAGATTTAGAGAATAGGACTGACACACATATTTTTAAATACATTACCATTTTTGTATATTAGTGTATTGTAACGTATTACGAACATATACAGTCAGGCTAGAGAGATCTATTAAATTTTATTTAACCGCTGAACATGAACCATCATACATACACTACATTCCTGCTTCATTCCTCCTACGTTCTCTCTCTTTCGTAGGTGCGAGCGCATCTCAGTTACTCTGAGTCTCATTGGATAATTTCGTCCATGACGAAATCAACTCATTTGTATGTGACGTTCGCTACAAACTCCTCCTTCCTCTGGAGAGAGCTTTTTCTGATAAAGGAAAAGTTCTGTTCGTTGAAGTTCACTAAAATATTTAGGTGTCAGTAGGAGATGACACCATACGATTCAGGTAACACAGTACGAATTTTTGATGACACAGTACGAATTAGTCAACACACAGTATGATTTGGATAACAAAGTACGATTTCCCTCTGGCCAAAATTATATACTATATTACATTAACACTTAAAAAATTCAAAGGAATGATAATTGTTTGGCCCTCGATAGCTTCTATTTTGAAAACTGATCTCATTAAAATAACACACACTAAGTGGACTGTATAAATTTTCTCACATTTTATTTCAACTGCACACTCTGCGCGCTCAGTCGCGTCTCCTTTTTTTTTTTTTTTTTTGCATTGCATTGTATTGTATTGCAAGGCGACAGCAGCGTCTTTTCACAAAAGCGGTCAGGGGCACAACATACTGCCCGCCTTGACAAATTTGAAAAATTTTCAACATAATACAAAGTATACATTATTAATTCACAATAGATAAAATATTCAAACAATTAAATACAATAATAATGAATAGTAACACATATACATATACAATTCAAATTGACAATCAATCATAAAAAGGTAATTTAATAATCTTGTTTACTGGAAGTTGATATAACTTTCGTATACCAATAGCTTTGTTTGATTTCAATGTTACAACTCTTATTATATTATCCTCTCCTGCGTGGACCTTAATTATTTTTGCTAGGTTCCAATTAAGAGTTTTAAAGTTATCCTCATTTTTTACCAGTACAATTTCATTTTCTTTAAATATTTTCTCACCTTTGGGCTATTTGACACGTGATTGTAAACGATTTAAATACTCTGATGACCATTTTCTCCAAAATATTTGAGTAAGCTTTTGTACCAATTGCCATCTATTTTAACTTATTCATTGGTGCCTCAGTTAAATCTGGATCTGGTAATGCTGTTAACGACGATCCAACTAAAAAAATGGGCCGGGGTGAGAATAAAATCATCATTAGGATCACTAGAAATACTACCAAGAGGTATAGAATTTAATATTGCCTCTACTTGGGTAACAAGGGTGCTCAATTCTTCATAAGTAAGAACGGCATTTCCTACAACTCTTTTTAGGTACGATTTAAATGATTTAATGCCTGCTTCCCACAAACCTCCGAAATTAGGGGTAGCAGGTGGATTAAAATGCCAAATGATGCCTTCTGAGGCACTGAATGCTTCAATTTTCCCTGTATTTTCCTTATTGAACAAATCTTTTAATATTTTCTTTATCTCATTATTTGCTCCAACGAAATTTCTACCATTATCACTATAGATATCACTGGGTTTTCCTCTACGGGAAATAAATCGTTTTAAAGCACCCATAAAAGCCTCTGAGCTACAACTATTTACAATTTCAAGGTGAACTGCTTTAACAACAAAACATATAAATATACATACATAACATTTATACAATTTTTTAAATCGACCAGAAAACAACTAAATACTAAATGGTCCACAAAAATCAATACAGACTTTAGAAAATACTCTAGAAATGTTAACTCTGGCACTGGGTAAATCTGCCATCATTTGGTTTTTAGCCTTACCACTTACCTTAAGGCATTTTAAACATTTATTCAATACTCTTTTGACTGTGGATCTACCATTTGTGACTCAGAATTGTGTACGTAAGTTAGCCAGTGTGGCCTCAACACATGTATGGAGATAAAACACATGATAATGATCAATAATCAAATCACAAATATTACAGTTATTAGGGATTAACATATGCTGTTTATGATTTAAAGGTAGTTCAGAATTTTCCAGTCTTCCGCCAACACGGAGTACATTCTTCTCGTCAAGAAATGGAGACAAATTTAATAATTTACTGGAATTGGATAATTTTTCCCCTTTCATAATACACTGAATATCCTTTGAAAAATACATAAATTGCATACTTCTCACTAAACAAATTAAAGCTGCAGATAATTCAGGTACAGTTAAGTTGCCAGTAGTTCTCTGTAAGGGATTTCTTGCATTTTCCTTAAATCGCATGCACCATGCAATTATTCTTTGTAGTTTCGTAAATGAAGAACACTTATTAATAATGGGAAGAATCTCACTGTTGTGCACTAAAAGACAAACTGGTTCTCCTTGAGGATCCTTTAGCTCTCTTTGGTATAACTCACTATTATGAAGATCGTAGTTATCACCAGGGAAGTTCACAAGGCACTCTTGAAGAAAGGTTGGACCGAACCACCATAAGTCACTTAATTGAATTTTCTCTGGATCAAGTCCTCTCGAAATGATGACTGCGGGGTTTAAATCCGAAGGAAATGATGCCACTGGTTTATTTTGGTAAACTCTTGAATAATCACTACTCGATTCGCTACAAAAGTCTTTAATTCCCTAGATTCTTTTTTCATCCACGAAAAAACTATTGTAGAGTCTGACCAATAGAAGAAATGCAATATCCATTTTTAATGTATTCTGTACTTTATGCATTAATTTTGTCAATAAAACAGCGCTACATAACTCCAATCGAGGTATTGTTACCTGCTTAATCGGAGCTACACGCGACTTGCTCGCAACTAGCTTTACTTTCACTTCAACTGAATTGACCGTTCTGGCGTATATTGTAGCCCCATACGCCTTTTCGGACGAGTCACAGAAGCCATGAAGTTCAATTACTTTAGCGTTTTGAATCACAATGTATCTTTCAATATTCATATCGTTCAACATCATTAAAGATTTCACAAGCTTCTTTCGTAGGAAGCTCCTCATTCCAATCAATTTTCAGCAACCTTCAATAGTTGCATGAAAATTTTGGCCTTCGTGATCACTGGACCAAGCAATCCAAGTGGATCAAAAAGTCTAGCGATGATGGATAAAACTGATCTTTTAGTAGGATGAGCATTTTGCTCCACTTCTACATTAAAGGTAAAACAGTCCGTTCTAGACTTCCAGGAAATTCCTAAAGTTTTTATTTCATCCGTAGATGAGAATTCGTATTCCTTTTCCGTTATTGGTGTAAGCTCTGAATTATTCCCACACCATTTGTGTAATGACATTTGAGTGGTTTTTAAAATCTCAATGAGCTGATGTTGCAGAGTTTTTGCCGTCTCTAATGTATTTGCACCACTCAAAACATCGTCCATGTAAAAGTCCTCATACAGGACCGATGCAGCAATTGGAAAGTTTTTTCCTTCATCAAGCGAAATTTGTTTCAGAGTTCGCATCGCTAGGAAGGGAGCCCTAACTGTTCCATAAGTTACGGTATTAAGTTGGTATACTTTAACCGGTTCATTAATCCCTCCTTCCACAAAATTCTTTGGGGGTTTCTTTGACTCTCATCTATATTAATCATGCGGTACATCTGACGAATATCTCCCGTAAATACAAAGATGTGTTTACGGAATCTCACAAATAATGCAAACAAATCATCTTGGATAACTCCACCGTTATATTGAATGGAGTTTAAGGATTTTCCACTAGTAGTCAAGGTGGATGCATTAAATACTATTCTCAATTTTGTTGTACTTTTATGAGGCCTATAAATGCCATGATGAGGCATATAATAAGTCACACCGACCTCAACACTATCTCTGACTTCAGTCATATGTCCTAATTCTTCATATTCCTTTAAAAAACTGGAATACAAGTTTGAATACTCTTGGTCTCTAGACAAACGAGTCCATAGTGATTCAAATCGCCTTACAGCAATATCTTTTGAATTCCCTAAACATGAAGGATGTTCTTTAAATGGCATAGTCTCAATATATTTTCCTGACTTATTTCTCCTATGCGTTCGCGCATAATGTTCCTCACATATAGAATTTTCTTTACTCTTAGGTAAATCGTTTTCTATTTCCTCAATCTCCCAAAATTTTCTCAAGTTTGAATTTAAGTCATCTGCCCCACATATTAAACCGCAATAATTAGAATCTAATTTATTTGATCTTGGAATACTACCTCCCACAATATACCCAAAAACCGAATCTTGAAACATCATATTCGCATTCTTTGCAATTAATTTACCAGGCTTTATTATATCATAAAAGTATTCAGCACCAATTAAAATATCTATTTTTCCCGGTACATTAATATTAGAATCCGCAAGTTCAATAGATTCTGGAATTTGCACACACATATCTAATTTTTGATGAGGAATTAAATCCGTTATTTTTGGTACTACTAACATGGAAATATTTCTTTCAAAACTTTTATTTTTATTCACCACAGTTGCTGTAACTCTGAGATTGACTGCCAGCGAAGCATTATTAATGCAAGAAATAGATTGATTTATCCTTTCACTTTTTAGTTGTAACCTTTGTAAGCATTACTGAGTCGTAATGCAAATCTGGGAGCCTACATCGAGCTTGCATCTCATTTCCTGCCACTGCGAACATCTGTCTTTTATTAAACATTTTACAGAAGACAAGATTACATTTTTATTTTCGATTAAATTTGTTCCAACGAAAGGGGTAATCCACTCATTGGGGGAGAGAGTACAACTTTTCTCAGTATTCCCCCCCCCCCCGACGGCGAATTATTTACGACATCCGACGCATCCGCCTTCGTAGACAAAATACTTTTTGCTTCTTTAGGAAAATGAATTAGTTTATTGTGAGCTTTGCCACAAAAACAATTTCTGTACGAGCATCTTTTAACACTGCAATTGGACATTAAACATTTGAAGCAAAGTTTTTTTATTTTTCACTACCTCGATTCGCTCATTAACCGACAGTGCTTTAAATCGCGGACAAGCATAAACCGGATGATTTTCATCTTTCATACATATATCACAATTTTTATTTTTTACCTCATTGAAAAATACTTTAGATGCAGTTTTAAATTTATTATTATAAATTTTTTGGTCTTTTCTCGTCTCATTTAAGGGCTTCGCTTTTGATGCAAAATATAAATCACACTCTTTGCCTAACTCAAGAGGGGTAAACCATTTTTGATTTTGTCTTATGCTAATATGCGTGGCTATATCTCTATCTAAAGTTTGGAACAATTTATCCGATACTATTAGTTGTTTCAAGGTTTCGAAGTCCGCTACTTCTCTCAATTTTAAATAGTATTCGAAACTAGTTCTTAAACGCGAAGCGAATTGCACGTGAGTTTCGTTTACTCTAGAAGCGTTTCGAAAATTCTCTAATACTGCTTGCGCGGTTGGCTCAAATTCTCTCAAAACAATAGATTTTACTTCGTCGTAATTGTTTAAATCTTTTCCCTCTATGTAAGATAAAATATTAGCGGCTCTATCCCCTAACAAATTCAACAAAATCTCAGCTTTAAATTTCTCAGGTACCTTTTTAGTACTATATGCTCTCTCTAACGAAGTAAAAAAGAAACCCCAATCTTGGGACTTACTTGGCGGTTTAATAGTCAACGTCCTCACACTTTTTATTAAGCTATCCAGTGATTCTTCTGGTTCGCTTTTACACCCCTGATCAAAAGAAGTATTATTTCCATTAGCCTTCACTTGCGCTAATTGTAATTCCAATTTAATTCTTTCAATTTTTAAACGCTCTATTTCTATTTCACTATCCTGATCGGATTTTTTATTTCTATTTTCTAAGGCATCCTCTACAGCACTTTTCACAGCTTCGTTGTCATTTTTGAACACATCATTATCCTCAATTAAACGCCTTAATTCACTCTTTTTCATACCCTCGTTAACAACTAAACCGATTTCCTCGGCCACGATTTTTAATTCATCTTTCTTTAACTTTGCTATACCCGACATTTTAAGTTATAACAAAAATACACTAATTCAAGAACAATGTTATCACTAGCAATTTTTCCCCCCTTTTTTTTAAAAAAAAAACTCATCAAAACAAAATTAACTTCAACTCGGGAATTTAATTAGTTTTTTACTCAAAAAATAACAACTTAAAATTGCTCCTACCTCATTGCCGGGACTGTTGTCACGAGACCAGGAAGTATTACTTTATAAATCCTCTATGTGTGGAGCACTCAAATAGATGCAAATATATTAACACACAAACTCATCCTTCGATAATGTTAATCACAATAGTCACACGATTTCCGGCTTACTCCGGCTCCTCGGACCATGTTTGACCCTCGATAGCTCCTTTTTTGAAAATTGATCTCATTAAAATAACACACGCTAAGTGGACTGTATAAATGTTCTCACATTTTATTTCAACTCCACACTCTGCTTGCTCAGTCGCGTCTGCCCTCTCTTTTTTCATTGCAAGGCACAGCAGCGCCTTTTCACAAAAGCGGTCAGGGGCACAACAATAATAATCACAGGTTATCTTACTCATTTTTTATGTACTATATTTACATCTATTTATAACATCTTGCACAATAACTGAAATAATACTGCTTCAGTCAATATTTATATTAACATCACTTCTACTATAGAATTATATAAAATATGAATCAAACACTTTCTAGGCTATAGTTTTCAAGAGAAAAATTAAAATTTCCTACAGATATATGTTTTCATCAAGTTAAAACAGTAAGATAGTTCAAACCACACATGTTATTCTCTGAAGTGATACTCTCATAAATATACTACATTTTTTTTTTACTATATTAACATCAAATATCACAAACACTTTGACTTATATGCACTGTGAAAAATAGAATAATCTATTTGTTAACAGGTTCTTTTTAACCATAAAGTCCTAAATAAAACAAATAATCACTGCGAAATACACAGGCATAGTAATTTTTAATATGAACAACTTTACTTTACAAGGCAATCCCCACGTGAGTAGTGGAGAAAATGGTTACAGTTAACCCTCTCTTGGTGGGGAGTTGAGAAGTTACTCTCCTCACTCAAGGGAGGGAAATACACATGGCCTGGTGGCTGCGGAGACCTGGGGTCGGAACACAACATCCTCCCCCCTTTTTGAGTCTACTCAGACTCAAAAACAGTAGTGTTATTGAAAACGCTTAGTTAGTCTCTTGGGTCTCCGGATAGTACGTCCGTATCTCGACAACTTAGGCCTATTAGGAGGTGCATCTACAGGTATCATTGTACTCTCAGAGACATCAACATTAGCAGAAAGAATTTTAGGAGCATCAGCATCCAATGGAACAACATCCAACTCTGCCGTTTCAGCAGATTGAATTTCCAAAGGAAAAACTCTCTGGATAGGACGGATGATCTCGGTCTTGTTGCATCTCAGCTTTAGGGTGCGTACTTTTCCGTCCCTTCCAGGAATCAGCTCGACAACTTTACCTTAAGGCCAGTAAAGTCTCTTCTTGTTTGGATTTTCGATGAGAACTATCTCACCAACTTTAAAGGCTCGAGACGTCTTATGAGCCTTTTGCACTAATAGCCCTAGATATTCTTTACGAAACCTTCCTCTTAGATCTTTCAAAAGTTTCCCTCGAAATTTGACCCTTCTCTGAAACTTCTCAAAATCACTAAGATCTAAATCTGTCACATCAATTGATGAATTTCCCATCAGGAACATTGCAGGTGTCAAAGGTACCAGGTCGTCCGAATCCTCAGATACATAAGTCAGAGGACGACTGTTGACAATAGATTCGCAATCACAAAGAATGGTGAGAAGCTCTTCGTACGTCAAGATTGCATTCCCTAAAGTGCGTTTTAAGAGATCTTTAAGCACTCTTATGAGCCTCTCCCACCAACCTCCCCACCATGCTGCAGTGGGAGGATTAAGCTTCCATTTCATGTGTTGAATCTCTGTTTCTCGTTGAATTTTTATCCAGTCCAGGTTTTTGAACTCCCGGACAGCACCTTTGAAATTAGTTCCATTGTCAGTGTACACGACTGAAGGCCTGCCTCTTCTGGCTATAAAGCGTCGTAAGCACAGCAAAAAATTGTTGGTTGTCAACGCTGTAACCAGTTCCAAATGCACTGCACGATACACTGCACACGTGTAGAGAACAATCCACACCTTTTCACCATTTTTTTAGAAAGAGAGATCCGGCAAGATCAATGCCTATCACTTCAAACACATTAGTATCCCTTACTCTATCAGCCGGTAAAGATACAGATTCACTTTTAACTGGTTTTGCGTTGTATCTTTTACATTTTACACAATTTTGAATGACATTTCTAACTGTCCTCCTTGCCCTTAAAATCCAAAATTTTTCTCTAAGGATTGAGACTAGCATTTGCGTACCAGCATGACAGTTTTTCTTATGATAATATTCTATTAATCTTTGAGTTAAAGTACAATTATTTGGTAGTAGGATAGGAGACAAGAAATTAGGATCATCCTTACGTTCCGTGATTCTAGTTTTAACCCGAATTAAGCCCTGATCGTCTATGAACGTGTTTACATGTGGGATATTGTTTATTTCGGGAAAATATTCCTTTTGTATTGAGCATAATAATGTAATTTCGGCCTTTTCAATTTCGGACGTTGAAAGCTCCTTTAATTTTCTATTTTTTAATTGTTTACGACAGTTACTTAAAAACCTCAAAACCCAAGCTATCACCCGAATAAATGAGTGGTAATTAGAAAACTTTATTGAATACCATATTTCTATCTTATCTGTAACGTTAAGTTGACACAGCTTAATTTTTCTTCTCTCACAGTCGAGAATTTTAGCCTCACATTGTAACTCATTTGTCGGCCAAGTTTTAGCATCTCCAGAAGCCACTCCGGGCCTTCAAACCATTTACTTTCTAAAAGATGTCGTGGAGAGCATCCACGAGATAGAACATCTGCGGGATTCATTCGCCCTGGAACATGTCTCCAGTTTTCCGGAGAAGAAATTTTACCTATTTCCTTAATTCGGTTCGAAACAAAAATCGACCATTCCCCGTTATTTTTTATCCAATGAAGGGCTACCATGGAATCTGACCAATATGTTATATTTAAATCAGGTATATCAAGTGAGCCTCTAATAGAATTAGCTAACCTGGCTCCCACACAACAAGCCAGAAGTTCTAACCGGGGCATTGACACAGTTTTAGTGGGGGCTACTCTGGACTTAGCTCTAAGTAAATGTAATTTGATACCTGATGCCAATTTAGTCCTTACAAAGATGCAAGCAGCATAAGCATTTTTGGATGCATCTACAAAAACATGAAGATCTGAATCTGAATTTATTTCGCAATATCTGGGTATTTCTACATTTTTAAGCAGCAAAATTTCTTTAAACCATTTATCAAATTTATTGCACAATCCAAGTGGTAAGGGACTGTCCCAAGCTAATTTCAATTTCCAAGTTTCTTGCAACCAAATTTTGGGTAATAGAGTAGCAGCCGTTAAAATCCCTAAAGGATCAAATATTCCCTGAATAGCCGATAAAATTGTTCTTTTGGTCATTTCGGTCAATTTTTCCAAAATTGCATTATTAATCGTACATCTTAGAGTGTCCTTATCCAAATTCCAAGTTAAGCCTAATACATTCGTATCCCCTTCAAATTTTGAAATAGATTCTTTTTTGAAATTTCTTTCCCATCCCCTCAAATTAAAACATCCATTAGACATAATTTCTCGAGACTTATTGACAAATGACTCAATCTCCTGCGCATCTGACACTCCGGTCACACAATTATCAACATAAAAGGAATGGCGAAGCTTAGATACAATATCTACATGTTTTGAGGGAGTATTATCTAGTAGGTGATTGATAGAAGCAGCTAACAAAAATGGGCTTGAACACACCCCAAACACCAAACGACAATGCCGATAAACTGTTTCCTTATTTTCATGAGGGTAGAAAAACCTTAAAAAATCCCTATGTTCAGGCGTGACACTTATTTGCAAAAATGCCTTTTCAATGTCAGCCGATAAGCCAATAGGGTACATACGAAATCTGTCCAAAATATCCGGTATCAACTCTATCAAATTAGGATCTCTAAGTAAACAATCATTAAGCGAAGGATTATTTCCTTCTCTAGCAGTTGCATCAAAAACAGGTCTTATTTTTGTTGTTTCAGAATTTTTAAACACAGCTCTATGGGGAAGATAATAAGCATCAGTTTCTATATCTGTTTCAGAGACTCTTTCTATAATTTTTAATGCTTCCCACTCATCAAAAATACTGGCATATTCTTTCAAAGTATTTTTCTCGCTCATTTTTTTACACGTCCTTCTAAGTCTCTTCAGAGTTAAGTCTTATCCGTAAGTTGGCCCTCTATCTTAAAAGGTAAAGCCACTTCATATCTGCCATTGGGAAGTGTTTCTATGTTTTTTTGAAATCTTTCAATCATATCTGAATGCTGTATTTCACTTTTAACATTTTCTACTGGATCTCTGATCCCTATAGTTTCAATGTCCCATAATTCTTTAACATTCAGCTGATTTAAAAACATACTTAATTGTCTTTCCCGAGTGGTAGGTACGGAAATCTCAATATTATCATTAACTATTGGACTCGGTTTACCCATTAAAGTAAACCCTAACGTAGTACCAATAGCTATCAGACCCGACTTTAATTTTATTGTTCTACCTGACAAAATTACACTAATTACATCAGCTCCTAAAAGCATATCTATTTCATTTACAGAATTGCATAAATCAGGCACTAGGATACTCTTTTCCTTAATTTCAGATAGAACCTGCAAATCATTTACTTTAGGTAAGTACCCACATATTTTATTCTCCGAAAGAACTTTAATTTGACAAGAAAAACTGTCATCTATACTCTTAATAATAACATTGTATAAGAAATGTTTCCTTGGAGCTGTCTCTCTCCCCCCAAACAAACCGTGAACAATGGTTTGTTTTGACACCGGTTTTAGATTCAAATGATCAATTACTCGCTGAGTTAAGTAAGATTTTTGAGACCCATTATCTAGTAAACAACGCAAAACCATTTCATTATTATTATAACACAATTTTAAAACTATAGTCTGCAAATACACATTAGTAATTAAAGACTGATTAGCAAGGGAGTTACTAATGGTAGCCCCAACTGTCTCATTTTTAAATCAAATTCTTCATTTTTATTACATAATAAAGTGTGATGGCTTTTATCATCACAATTCTTGCATTTTAACATTTTTAATCTGCAAGAACGAGCATTATGACCTTTATTTAAACATCGAAAACATGCACGATTTCTAATTAAAATGCTCTTTTTATCATTTAACGACAATTTTTTACCAATGAGACAGTCAGAGCTCCAGTGATTACATTGAGAACAAAATAAACAAAATTTTTGTTTGCCTGACCTCCCTCCTTTTGTGTTGACGAGAGCAGCACTTGTAGCCAGGAATGGCTCCTCTACAGTGGCTTTGCTTTTCTGACGTTGAGGTGAACCCAATCCAGTGCGAGCGAGGAGTATCATTTCTTCCGATTCAACCTCTTTGCGGAGAAAAGTCATTAATCTGTCGAGGGTTCGGCCGCTGTCTAGACCTTCCGACGTCGGGTCTGTATTCCTGCATCTCTCCCATGCCCGTAGTACGGTTTCCGGTAAACATGATTCCACGAGGGGCTCCAAAAAATCGGCGAACTTCTCTTGCGTCCTTCCTAGCGATTCTAGAGCTAGGAGTTTGCTCTTTAAAACATCATAAAGTTCGGCTAATTCCAGTTTTATCTTACCGTTGTCATTTTGCATGATTAAACCAAGCAAGTCCTGATATAAATCTGCACTAGCAGATCTTCTCGACCAAAACGCTCCTTGACTTGCTGCACTGCTTTGCTGTAGTTTTCCTTTGTTGGTGGAAAACTATTGACCAGTCTGAACATTTTTGATCCCGGAACACTGCATTGAACAAGGTAATGCATTTTATCATCGTCAGGAATGTCCGAATCGATGTGAATTTTCTCGAACTGCGACCAAAAATTAAGAAAGTCTTTTGGATCACCGTTAAATTTTGTTAGTTCGAGTTTCGGAAGCTTAAATTTTCTAGTGTTATTATGCGAGATCCCAGCTTCACTTTGCGGTTTATTTAGCCTTTGATTAACGGCATACTCCAGTTCCGCAGATAGTTGATTCATTTTATCGCGGTATTTCTCCGCTTTCGTGAAATCCTCTTCATATTCACTACTCATTGTTTCATCGCTCGGAAGCAATTCCAAAATATGCTCCTGCACGGTATCCAGCCTTGTAAATTTGTCCATTATTTGTCTTTGGAGGGCATACAAGTCCGTTAATGTAGTATCCTTTTTCAACGCCTCTTCAATAGAAGTGCAGCACATGGTGAAACTTGAACGCAGCGATTTCTGCTTCCCTCTAAGACTTTCAACAGACATGCTTAAAAGTCGCGGACGCCAATAAATGTGAAAAATAGAATAATCTATTTGTTAACAGGTTCTTTTTAACCATAAAGTCCTAAATAAAACAAATAATCACTGCGAAATACACAGGCATAGTAATTTTTAATATGAACAACTTTACTTTACAAGGCAATCCCCACGTGAGTAGTGGAGAAAAAGGTTACAGTTAACCCTCTCTTGGTGGGGAGTTGAGAAGTTACTCTCCTCACCCAAGGGAGGGAAATACACATGGCCTGGTGGCTGCGGAGACCTGGGGTCGGAACACAACATGCACAGTGATTAGTAAAATCGATTTACCTTTCTTATTGGATGTTTTCTTCTGTTGCCATGAAACATTTTGCATAGCATACTAATGCATAACATAGCATCGTTATATTAAAATGAAATACCAGTATTTAAATCTTTATCACAATTAATAATGTAAATATTTTTCCTAGTGTGAGTAAAATATAAAGAACTAAGAACATTTTTCTCAAAAGCAAAAACAAAATTTCAAATAGAGAAACAACTAGTGTTATTAGAAACATTTGAATGAAAAAATGAATAAAATTGTGCACTTATTTACAATGTACTCTTTTTAGAATATTACTATTTATAATATTGAAAAGGTTTTATTTAGACAAAGTGGTCTTTCCAATAAAATTACAAAAGTATATCTCCAAATAAATACTTAATAAAATTTCATAATTTTCAATAACTGACAATAATTTTTAATTCTATTAATAATTTTAATTTAAAATACACAATTTTAAAATTATCATTTTTAATAGAAGCAAGAAAAGTTATCAAGACAATACTTCACTTACTAGCAAGAAAAACAATAAACGCAAATGTAAAGAGTTGTAGCAAAAAAAAAAAAAAATTCAGAACAGCTTTTCATTTGTAAAATCCATATGAACTGTCAATAACTCAATAAAATTCTTATTGTTGTCTGAATTACGCCTGAATTATTCAGCTCTGCTAGCAGGGTTCACTTTTATTTATGTCTTTTTCAACTTTCTGGAATTCTTGCTAGGTGCTCCACACTTTTCTGCTGAAGACGTAAACGCTTTATTACTATTTGAAACATTTAAGGCTACACGGTACTCTTTTTCAAAAAAATTTTTTGGAGACAGTAATATTAAAAGTAACTTATGTATTGTTTTCATACTATATTATTAAACTGATTCTGAAAATAAAAAGTCAATTTAACTAGTCCTTATTTTAAAATTTAAAAAAATTTAAAAATTTTGAAGTTTTTTTAAACCCTTATAAAATACACAATTTTTGAAATTTTTTAATTATTTTGAGTGATTTATATTTCATACATTATTGCAAACAAAAGTTAGTATGGATTTGAAAATCTGTTCCCTTGTTGATTTTTAATAATTATTTTTCTAGCTAAACCTGGAAAAAACAGGAAAATTTTTAAAATATTAACTTTAACATTTTTTAAAAAAATAACTAGGGATCCCAGACCTAAATCCATACTAACTTTTATAGAACACATATATCTCAGTATGTATAAAAAATTTCAAGACTCTATCTTGAACAGAAAAAAAAGCCTTAGGGATTAGAAAACACTTACATCTTCAAAAATAAAAGTCTGAGAAAAATGCATTTAAAGTTTTTAAAGGCATAAAACAAAAACTAATAATACTTGCAAAGATCTAAATTTTTAATATATTATTTAACTACTTATATAATATATGAAAACACTACTTTAATTAAATATTATGGCAAATATTTTTATTTATTCAAAATATGTTTTTGCAAAATATCGATATAGCATTTTTTACGATGACAGATAATTCAGCTTAAAGTTAACATAATAATTTCACAAAAGTTTTAAAACACAATACACTTATAAAAAATAATAAGGATATAAATAAAAGTTTAAAAAAAGTTAAAAACTACCAGGTTTGTACATAGCACCTAATTTTTTCTGAATTTTAAGTCGACGCAATTTAGCAAGTTTTATTTTTTTCTGCGCAACTTTAAAATTTGCAGATTTCCTTTTCTTTCTGAAATAGGTTCTCCTATAATGAGTAAAGTACACTAAATGTTCTGATGACAAACTTGTTACAAATTCAATTAGCATCCTGAAATGTTTTTAGAGCTTTTAATGTTCCAACAATAAATTCAGGTATTGCACTCGACATGGCAATCAACACGACTCCTAGAAGCTGTATTTTCTTTGGAATATTTGTCCCATATCATCGAATGTAATGCTTCATTAGAATTGTGTGTCAAACCTCTGACACATGTGCTTAATAATTCAGTTGATGCTAATCGCTGATAAATAGGCAAGATTTTGGGCAAATATTCTTCGTTGATTGTTATTTTTACCCAATCTTTGTGAAGACCTGATTTTTTTCCACGTGCTAATGATAACTGGTAAAAACACCAAGAGTCAAAGAGCAAGATTGTGTCCCGGAAACTAATACTCTCAGATCTTTCCCATAATTTCACAGCTGCATTTACTTCCATTGCACTAGATGATCCGACATGTGTTGTACTACAAACATTTTGTTGTCCTTTGTACCAAATACAAAATTCAGCACTTTCTTCTCCAAGCTCAAATTTAGTCTGTTCACATTCTCCACGTCGCTTTGACATTACTTCGTAGTCTATCACAAAGCCAGTCAGCAAGTCCATAACATATCCTATTCCGATATTTGACGTTGACGTATGTTCTCTTGTCAACCAGCTTCCATCATATGACATTCCAATACCGACTATATCTTTATCATTCCTTGAGCCCTACGCCTCAATGACATCTTTACGAATATAAAGCAACGGCTGATTTGACCCAACAAGATGTCCAATCAGAACTTTTGGCTCATAATGTCTTTTAAGTTTTACTAAACATTATATTTCAATTCATATGCATGCAGAATTTTTCCAACGATGAGTTGCCAAGTCACAAACTTAACATACCTTGCACTAATCTCATATTTACATCAAATGGAACATTAAAAAATTGATGCTTGCTAACATTTGATATTTGATGTAATATAGCATCAATTAATTGTTATGAACATGTTTCACTCTAGGTTTGGTCACAATTAACACATACAACATTCACTTTATATGCAAATCTATTTCTTTGACCATAGCAAAGTTTTAAAGATACACTATGGCAAATATTGCTTAAAAATATTCCAAAATTATCTGTAAACAAACATTCAGTATCCACTATAATGTAATTTGAAAGATACTTTTATATATAGCAGAAGTATTAAAGACATTTGTATTCTGAAGTTTTGTAGTTATATCCACTAAAGCAGGTTTTTAGCATTGTCATTATCAGCAGTACTCCATCTCTTAGAAGTGTTGATTCTCTTCTCAAGCTGCGAAAGTTTTGTCCGTGGCATTTTTTCAACAGAAAAAACTTCACTTAAACAATTTAAAATAGCTTTTAACTTATATAAATTATATGCAGAATAAATATTGGTCTTGAGAAATACCTTTTCTTATCAATTTTGGCTAAGTAACTATAAGCACATCAAGAACTCAAAATATAAACAAACATAAATGATTTTAGTAGTGAAAGTTGAAGTTAATATCTACTTCTCTGCAAGTATCGATATTATTTAAAAAATATCAGTAATTAATTAAATTTAAGAATGGAAAAATGCTTTAAAATGAAACCGAAACTAACCACGCCCCCCTCAGCTGTCAAAAATAGTGACTGACAATGCTCAGAAAACTTCAAATATCTTAAAAACTAATTGGTTAATAGATCTAAAATTTGGGGCCAAGATTCCCAAATGTATGGGCTACAGGAAAATGCAAAAAAAAAATTTTCGATAAATTTGTCATTTTTAGGGTACTGTGTAGCCTTAACAGTTCACTCCTTTTTAACTTCATGTTACATCCTAATCGAAAAGAGCCCCGTACAACCTTTTCTTTCGTGTGAATAATAATACCCGAAGCAACAATAGTATAAATGTACTGCTTTATATATGCCGCAAATTTTTTTTTCGTCCACATTAAAATTACTGGAAAGATATGTTTTAATGGCACGATAGGACGAACCATTGTGATCATTTAACATGGCAATAACTTTTCTTTGTATCAGAATTTTTTTTAATAAGGCATAAAATGTTATGCTCTTTCCCTCTATCAGTTCTCTGGGGCAGAGCAATTCCAATACCATCTCTTTCTCTTCATTGTGAAAGAGGCACTTCTTGGGCTGGAATCCATTCACTCCCCCTGGGTCAAAGGGGACTGGTTTTCGCCTTCCTTTGTGGTTGTAATAGAATTTTCCCGTCTTTGTAAAGGGGTACTCTCCCACCGTGAGTTCAATTACGCTTTTCTCTCTGTCCACCTTACTGTTTTTCCTTCCTTTGGTTGGGACCCATAGTCTTGCTGTGGTACTTATATTCTCTTTCTTTTGAAAAAGTATGTGATACCTTTTATGACGTTTCTTCCCTTCGAATATAATCATTCCCTTCGCTGTAAAATTTATGTTCTCTTCCTTTCTAGGTCAAAAACTTCTATTCCCTTGTTCGTAGTGAATATTACTTCTCTGGAGCACCTAACCCATTTGGGCCTTTATCTCCATATCTGGAAGTTAAGCCTGATAAGTATCAATTGCCCATGTTTAAGAGGATGCTTCTTTAATAAAAGTTTTAATTTAAGAAATTTAATTGAAATAAATAAGTTGAATGAAAATAATTTGTATGCTTGATTTTAAATTTTAATGAAAAGTTAAGAGGTTTATAAATGATAAAGTTAAGAAGTTAGCTTTAGAATCATGAGAACGAGCGATCTTGAAGGGGTGGGGAAGAACAGGGAACTGGCGCTTGTCCAAGGCAGCTACGTAGTTCAGGACTTATTTACTATTTCTGAGGCTCCGTCCCCACCTAGGTAGAGAGGAAGCTTTCCTATTGGTTTTTGAGAAGGGATGGTAAGGACTAATCAAAACTACTAGCTGTTCTATAATTTCTTCTATAATTTTTAATTTCCTGAATAGAGGGGTTTGGGTGGTTAATTAAATTGTTTTTGAAAGTATTAGCTATTGAGTTATTATAATTTTGAATAGTGGGGATATTTAGTGATGTTCTTATATCTTCATTTCGCATGAAGATATAAGACATCACTAAATATCTCCACTATTCAAAATTATAATAACTCAATAGCTAATACTTTCAAAAACAATTCCCTTGTTCGGTCCACCTGGTTATCTGTCCCCAAACTTCATATTTTTCCAATTGTTTTGGATTTAGCATAGAGTTAATTTTAAAGAACACTCCCTCTGCTTTCTTCTTTCCTTCAACTAAAACACATATTTCCTTTCCCATTTTCTCTAGTTGATTCGGTAGGTTAGGAATATCTTCTATTGACTTAATGTGCACCTTTAATACGAATTCCCCTCTTTCTACAATAGAAATATTTTCTCCTGTTACATCCTTTTCTTTCTCCAATATTCTTTCTTGTCGAATCTCCAACAGTTTTGTCTTTTGCTCTTCCTCTTGTTTTTAAAACGTTTTTCTGAATTTCACTTGGTGTGTGTGAGTGTGTGTGTATGTGTCATCAAATTTTCGATCGTTAATTTAACCAACTTCCCATAAAGCTAGAGCTTTGAAATTTTGGGAATCGTTCTTACTTGCCTAACAATGCAATATTTAGACATTTGCGACAAGTCTTAACTCATATTTCAATTATTTTAATAAGTCAAAATATTCTTTCCTCTCGGCACTTTTAGGATTGAGGAAAAAATTTCTTTCCCCCTCTGTTATAAAATAATAATAAAATATAGTTATAATAGTATAAATATAATAGTTATAAAATTTTTGTTTTCAATATGAGTGTAATCCAAATAAAATCTTGTAAAAAAGTAAATGAAAAATTATATATATATATATATGGGGAGGGATGGCCGATGTTACTAATTATTCTAATTAAAGAATCAAACCTTGAATATTAGCTCATTTAATATTGACGTTTCACATTAACAATTATTGCACACACTGGACGAGACATTTTACAATAACATAAGCAATCGTCTTCAGCGTCTAAAATCATAAATCGTCTTTATGGCTACGAGACATCAACAAGGTCTTCCTTGCTTTGAGGACTCCAGTCGATTCTCCTTCGAGAGCGTGATCCCTTCAGTAGCAGAGGCAGCGCCCTCTATCATCGGGTGTTTCTTCTACAAAGCCACACACATATATATTAAAATTATATTACAATATGTATCTTTTCGTTACAAAAGTTAAACTCCTAATAAAAGCAAGTGCCTTGATATAAAATTTCTTTCCTATTGGGGCAATTAGAGTTGGATGCATAATTATTAAAAAAATTCTAATAATTATTTCAGTTAATACAACCGCATACTGACATATATTACAATAATGTGTTCTGACCAGATATCGACTTTTTAGCCACCCAAAGCGAATTTATTTTAGTTCAATAAATTTTGGCGAACGAGATCACATTTCAATTTTTAATCGTTTGCATCAAATTTAACTAAATTTATAACTTAAATATATTCAATTTAATAACTTATCGTTTCCTTTAATTTTAATATCGGAAAAGCTTACTATTGCCCATTCCTCGATATTTCGTCGTTTTCTTTAATTCTTATATTTAATTGAGTAATTTAATAATAATTGCAAAAAAAAGCTCACTTTGGATGGCAAAATCTGTTCTTTGCAAAACATTGTATATAGAAATTTTTATTATATAAAAATTTATTTTTATATAATTAATCAGTGTGCACAAAAAATTTGGAATATTTCCTATTCAGTATAAGATGAAGATATTTCTCCAGCGTTGTCGATCTTTTATAAATCAAGTGATACAATTTTTAAAAGCATGAAGTAGTAAAAACGGATTTTTAGAAATTCGAAAGTATGAAAAAAGGAGTAAAAAAAGTTATCGAACGTGAAGAATGACTATTTTTGAATCAATGAAAAAGCCAGTTTCTTCCTAGTTTGTGATACCTTTCAAATACTTGAACGACACTGAAGAGCAATTTAGTCTCACGAGGGAAAGAAATCCATTGAGTTGCTCTATGAGGGCGGGGAGTATTACCATAAGCTAGATTCCTTACCCTCTCCTCCTTGCTGGAGACGTGTAAAAGGACGACACAGATCAAATTACTCTCGTTTTCTCTAGTTTTAAAAGGGGTGGGAGATAGGGGAAGAGTCGTGTGCCTATTGCGTTTGAGGAGACAATCGCAACACTTTCTTCTTTCAGCCTTTCTAGAGGAATTATTTATTGCCCTGTGATGTCATTTTCAAATTTCATGATAGCTGTCAAAACATAAATATAAGAAAATGGAAAAAATTAGAGCTAAATTGAAAAAATTAAAAGCATCTAAGAAGTTCCCAATTTGAAATCAAGCGAAATAATGAAAATGAAGAAAAATAAAGCTTGTAATTTCTCTTTTATATGAGAATTATTTACTTCTGCTCCATATGACCAGAATTGTATTAATTTTTCGTCCGCATTAAGTAACACCTCATCCCAGTAGGGGGAGCTTTCATCGATTCTTACTTTCGGAATCACTAGAAGAGAGTCTTAAAGACTGGATGAAGAAGAGAACTGGGATTCTCTCAACCACTTACAGGGGAAATGCTAATGTATTTCTTTCTTTATTGGAGTCATAAAGCTCTTGACACGTGGATACCCATGGGAGTCTCTCCGACCGATCATGGGTGGGGAGATATTTGACAACTGCGCTACGTACTCTACAGTGATGTTATCACACGGCTCATTTGCTCCCAGCTGTATCAAAACCTCAGATGGTTTCCGAAAATGGGAAGGAAGGACCACTTCTTCGTTGGGGAACTGAAACCCTCTTCAGTTGAGGAAAAGGAAAAGGGGTGAACCCAAAGATCTCCATATCATTTGACCAGAGGAAGGCGAGGATCTCATGGAAGGCCTCGCAGGAAAGGGAGCGAAGGGAGATAAGCTACGTTGAAACCTCGATTTGGTGGCTAACGGTGACTTAGGCGAAGCTTCAGTAACGGAAACGTCCTCGGAAATGGAGATTTCAAATGAAACTCCCAAACCAAGACCTTCCATTAGAAGACAACATCAAAAAATGCCAAAATGTGCAATACTACATTGAGGCATACACCGAAACAATTCAAAAAATCACGGAAGTAGAGGCTATAATTAAAAAAGCCCAACTATTACCATTTTTATATGGACCCCAGGATCACGAACTACATCGAGAAGAAATGATGAGATGGAACGAAGAGCTAGAGAAAATTGAAGGTGACTTGAACCTTGCTATTCCTTGCCCTATTAATGGATGCATTCATCATGCACAAATTGCACAATTAAAATCTACTTGTAATTTAAATCCTAGCTTAACTCCTACCAATAATGCAAACTTAAATTCCAATCTAAATAAAAAACGCCATCTTGAAGTGAGCGCAGATGGATTTAAAATACCATCAAAAACTGCAAAACAAACTAAAACTAAAATTGTTACCCCAAACATGAAAGAAACTGTTATTAAATTTAACACGTTGAGAATCAACAACCAAGTGGACGTTGCGGAGGCTATTCCCACACCCATAGAAAAGATACCACCGGTTATGTTACGACTAACCCAAAATTATAACTTAATTCTCCAAGAAATCCATCGTATAGCACCAGCAGCATTAAATAAGCTGTCTGGTAATTACATCAAGATCTTCCCTGACTCATCTGATGAGCATAGGGAAATCACTAGATACTTACGTGAAAAGAAGATGGAATTTTATGTAACCCAACCGCAACACCAACGACCACAAAAAATTGTGGTGAAGGGTTTACCAATAACTACAGATATAGACGAAATAAAAGACTCCCTAATTTCACAAGGAGTAGTTGTCGAAAGAATTGCTCAACTACGCCGATTTAAAACCAAACAACCCTTACCAATATTTTTAGTAGAAATAAGAAAAACTGAAAACGCCACTGATATCTATTCAATAAAACAAGTAATGCATATGCAAATACAAATAGACGATTTTAAAAAACGACCAGGTGCAACTCAATGCTATAATTGCAACTATTTCCATCACTCATCGATCAATTACGAGATGAAAACTAGATGCCTAAAATGCGGCGAAAGCCACAGCACCCCGAACTGCGCTATTAAAGAAAGACAAGATAATCCTAAATGTATCAACTGTCAAAATTTTGACAATGTCGCCTCGTGGGAAGGCTGTCCCTCTTTTCCCAAATTAGGGAAGGGAAAAGCCACCACGAAAATCAATAACCGTAATAAAATCATCACTACCTCAGTAACCAGACCCAATACCCCTTATGCACAAGCACTTCAGCCCAAAACTGACCAACAGAGGGCGGCACTCGACGGGAAACCAGCCGAAGCAACGTCCGAACCAAGAGGGGGAAACATTCCTAAAAACAATAATCGACAACAGCAACAACCTGAAATAGCAGATGATTTTACAATATTTGATGCAATCAAAGAACTTAAGAACTTCTTTCAACTATTCACAGGATTAATGGGAGCATGTAAACAGATGAGAGATACTCCTGACAAAACCGAAGAGCTCAATATCTTCTTTCAAGCAATATGTTCTCAAGTTTAAATGTTCAACCCTCTTGGTCTAAATATTATTTCATGGAACGCAGACAGTGTAAGATCCCATATTGTCGAGTTGCGGGACTTTATAGACAAGCACACCCCCAATCTAATCCTATTACAAGAAACACACTTGAGATCAGAAAACATTTAAAATTGCAAACTACACAATCTATCGAAATGACAGAGCACTCCCTGATCGATCGAATCATGCACGAGGCGGCACTGCAATTCTCATTAAAAATTATCTCCGACACTACAGAATTCCAACCCCTCAATTACGAGTGTCTGAAGCAACGATCGTTGCTATCACACCTCCGAGGGAAAAAACAATTTTCATATCCTCAGTTTACATTCCACCCCAATCTAATTTAACTTCTCATATCGCGAATGACCTCCAAGAACTATTAAAAGTAGGAACTCCAAACATTATGAGTGGAGACTTCAATGCTAAACATACTCAATGGAAATGCAATACCAATCACCCAAGAGGCATTAAACTACTGAAATTCACAGATTCAAACAACATGAAAATTATAGCCCCGCCCACCCCTACTCACTTCAGCCAATTGGCTCAGACCACAATAGACATCGCTCTAGCGAAAGATTGCCATTGGCCAATTACCTGCACCTCCCTCCCCGAACTCTCATCAGACCACAATCCAGTATATATTTTCGTAGACCTAAAAATTAAGATTCACGATAAAAATAATAAAGTTTACACAAATTGGTGTAACTTTAGTAATTATTTACGAAACACTAATTTTACCCTCCCCAACATTCATAACGGAGAGAATCTAGAAATGCATGTCGCCAATTTAACAGATAACATACTCAATGCCTACAATACCTCATCTAAGCCATATTCTCCACAACAAACACATCATATCAACAAAGAAATTAAAGAATTAATCAAATACAGAAAAACCTGGCAATTCACTAAGAACCCTGAACACAAAAAAACACTTAAACAAAGTCAACAAATTACTTAAAATAAAAATAAAAGAAGATTGCAGGAAAGAATGGGAAACAACACTCGCGTCACTAAACACCGAACGTGGCTCCATCTGGGGAGCCGCAAAGGAACACAGAAGGAAGAGTACTATCATTTCAGCCATTACAGGCCCTACAAGTATCGCCCTTGAAGACTCAGAAAAAACAGAAATACTGGCTGATTCTTTACAAAATCAGTTCCAACTAAATAAAACCAACACACCTACACATGACAGGACAATAAAACATGTCGTTCACAATTTCCTAATAAATGAAAACAATTTTGAAAATGACTCCTCCCTACACTGTCACCCTTCTGAAATAATAAAATTAATTAACAAAATTAAAATTAACAAATCACCAAGTCATGATGGTATAACCAATAAAATGTTAAAAAACCTTCCTATCCCAACACACACACACAATCCTCCAAATTAACAACACCATCAATCACATGCTAAGACTCGGTTGCTTTCCAAAGCTATGGAAAACAGCCTCAATCGTACCAATCCTAAAACCAGGTAAGGACCCAACAAACGCTGAAAGTTATCGACCCATATCTTTACTTCCAATACTTGGAAAACTAGCAGAAAATGTAATATTAAATAGACTATACAACTACTTGCATGAAAATAATATAATCATCCCAGAACAGCACTGCTTTATGCCACAACTCTCCACTACCCACCAACTGACAAGAGTCACCAGCTATATTAGATCAGGATTCAGAAATAAAGAAAAGACAGGGGCTGTCTTCCTAGATATACAAAAAGCATTTGACCGAGTCTGGCATGAAGGATTAATTTACAAACTAATCAAAAATTAACCCCCCCCATACCTAATTACTCTCGTTAAATCCTATCTAGAAAATAGAAACTTTGTAGTTAAAATTAACAACACTTATTCAAACCCTAGAACTATTAATACAGGAATTCCTCAGGGCTCGCATCCCGGGCCAGCCTTGAACAAATTTTCGTGAACGACATACCTAAACACGACAACACAATTCTCTGCATGTACGCAGACGATACAGCGATACTTGCAAAACACAGAAACAACAAAATAATCGCACATCATATCAACAGACACATTTCAATACTAGAAGACTGGTTCTCCAAATGGAAAATAGCACTGAATGTTACAAAAACGGAGGCCGTCTTCTTTACTAAATCAACAAGATCACCAATACCACAAATTTATATTCATAACACACAAATTCCTTGGTCTCAAAAAGCCAAATACCTTGGCATTATCCTTGATAAAACACTCACTTTCAGACAATATATAACACAACTTCAAAATAAATTCCGACTTGCCGCGAATAAATTAATCCCACTAATTTGTCGGAGTTCTACTTTGCCTATCAAATATAAATTGCTTGTCTATACACTGTATCTGCGACCCATCATTACCTACGCTTGTCCAATTTGGAATCAGGCTGCTCAAATCCACAATAAATTAGAAATTTTACAAAACAATATTTTAAGGATGATCGCACAAGCTAGATGGTTTGTGCGAAATGATGATATCAGAGACTCCCTAAAATTCTACGAACTCCAAAATTATAATAGTTTAATCACTGAAAAGTTTAATAATACCCTTATCAACCACCCAAACCCTTCAATTCAGCAAATCAATCACTACATTCGTAATTATAGAACCCCAACAAGCTTAGATTAATTCTTATATATACTTCCTTAACTCACCATACCCTCAACCAATAGGAAAGCTTTCTCTCCCCCTTAGAGGAAAGTTTCTCCTAACCAAGATAGAAAATTTCTCAGTTCTCGAGTAGCTGCTCCCTGATTGGACAAGCGCTATCATAGCCCCACCCACCCCCACCTCACTACTCACTCACTAAAGTTCATAGAATCTTCAACTCAATAAACTTTTATAACTTAATGCAATTAGTTGATAATATTTATATCATTTATTTATCTCATTAGTAACTACTTAAAATTGTGCAGCATCCATTTTTACCAAGGTATTGTAATAGCATGTAATCAGGTTCAACTCAGATGAGAGATATAGACCCATTCTGGTTTCGGCGCTCCATATAAACCTTCAATACGAGAAATGCAATGGAAATCCGTGTATTATGATCGCGTCAACAAAGGACTTTCGACCCCCTTTACACCCACGCGTTTGACAGGATAATCTTAAAGGAGCGATGAGAATTTTATCGTTATTTTTTTGCTATATATCTATAGAGACTTTAAATAGAGAGCAAAAAAATCTCTAATTTATAGGACTGTATTTTCGTTATTAAGTTGCTTAGAAGTTCTTTACTATCTTTTTTATGTGTGATTCATTATGAAAGCTTCTTTTTTTATAAGTCTTGTATTATTTTAGTAACTTGTATTTCGAATTAAATAATTGATTTAGTGTATTTTAAAGTTTTTATTGATTTCTTATTTTCATACAATATCTGAATATTTTAAGGACTGAGTATTTAAAGAACTTTTAATTTTGATTATTTGGAAAATTATTGAGCAAGTATTCGGAGAATTATATAGAGTGAATAATTAGGGTTGATTTGAGAACTATTGATTAGTTATTAGTATAAAACTTTATTCAGCGATGAGTTTTTCTTAAACATATTAACGTATCTGAATTAGCATCTTATAACTGGTTAATTATTGTGCTACTTTAAGGAATTTCTTGTGATTTTCTGTGTGAACTATTTTTGACTCTGAAGTCTATAAGAATTATATTTTTTCTATGTGTATGATAATTAATGGTTTCTGTGTATGAAATATTAATATTTTAAAGTGTAACTATTTTAATGCTGTGAAGTAAGATTTTTTATGAGGAATTTCGTAATGCTACTCTATATAATGTTATCGGTCAAGTTAATATTTAGTATTTATGATGTATTTTGTTGAGGGTAATGAATTGTGTATTTAGGGTCTTTATGTGTGAATATTTTGTTAGAATAATGGATATCTTGAAGTGATATGTGAAAATGGATAAGTAATTTTTTTTTAAAAAAAAAGTTAAATGTACGATTTTAAAATGTGTTGAGATGTAGTATTGTGTACTTAAGTATTTTGATAGTTTTAGTATTTCGATATGTAAGAGAATTAATATAGTAAACTGTAGGATAACTAAGATTTAATGAAGTTTTAAATTAGAGCTATTTCTTTAAATGAAGAAAAAAAGATTTTCTATTATACATGCATAGTGGAATTATAGATAACTCTTATGGAAATATGTGTAAGAGATAAGAAGGAAATATGTGCATGTGAAAGTAAATGGAGAACTAACTTTAACGAAGTAATATGCTAATCTAATATTTTCTTTGATTTACTGTATTATATGAAGTAGAAGACATCACTCATTTTTGTGAAAATGTATTGATTATTATTCTCTTTTAAGTCGTATATATTTTATAATGGTTCATGTATCCTCAGTTAATGATATATGTGTGATTTTAGTTTCATTTTATTCTAGAATTGGTAATGATGTAGTATTTGATATGAGTGTTTTATGGCCACAGTCATCATATACATTTTAGTATTGCCAGCTATGCAATTGAGTGTCATTTTACCCCCCCCCCCCCCAATCTTTTTCTTGGGAGAAGATGGAGTGTATATGACGCCTGTTGGTGAGAAAAGAAATTGTGGTAATCCCTCCATTGTATAGGAGAGGGCCAGGGAACATCTAAAGAGAGACGCGATTGAGATTCATTTGTAAAAGAGAGTGGCGAAAATGAGCCCCGGCGTGTAAATAAAGATCCTTTCTTGTGATTGTTAGAAAGACGGAGTTGTCTTTATGCCCACATGAACACAACTCAACTCTTCAGTAGTTATATAGTGTATAAGATAATCGATCAGATATAGAAATAAATGAGAAATAAGTATTCAATGTTCTCGCATACGGAAGCAGCACAACAAATACATACTAGGTTCTTTTTTTTTATTTCAATTTCAATCACTCTAAAGTAAAAATATATAAATACCAGAATTATCCTATCTGTTCTTTCCTCAGAAAAAATTTGATTTTAAAGGTCATTAAATAACTATGGCATAGTTATTTAGAATAGCATAGTTACTATGCTATTCTTTTCAAGTTAGCCTTGGGTATCAAAATATCTACGAATAAATAAAAAATGGGGATCTCAACTGCTTTTAGATAAAATCAAAAAATTTTAAACATACTAAAATTTGTAAAATGTTAAAAATGAAGATTATCATGCAAAATACTTAAAGCTTTGTTATTAAATAATTTTTACTATTCTTGATTTTATCAAAACAACAAACAAAACATTAACATCACAATTATTCGGACACTCGACAATTCTTTGATATATTCGAATTTCTTGGAAAGGACTCCAACTGTACGATTTGTAACTGAAGTAAATAAATCATGGGCACATTAATTAGAATTGTGTATTTTTTCATATATTATGCACAAATGTTACTAATGAGTAAATTATGAAAATAATATAGAAGGCAATTATTATCACTTTTTCTAAAATGTAAATGACTCCTTTCAAAATATACTTACGAAGTTGTAATTGTTATACCAGATGAATATTAGGCTGAAAAAGCCCATATACGCTAAAAATGATACATCTGTAATTTCTGCAAGGGGCATCACTTGCTATTATTCATATACATGTTTGTTGATGCATTATGTTTATTTACAAATTTAATTTCAAGTTTAAGACATGCTAGGGGCGGTACGAATTCAACAATAAAGAAATTTATTTTAGTGAAAAAAAGTTTTCATAAGCATTCGAGAATAATAACTTCATAATAAAATAGTGAAGTAACATTAGTTAAAACACCTCTTTCTTCAATGTAATGAGTGATAAAATTTTAACATTTTGAGAAATTTTAATATCAAAGCTATATAGTCTACATATCCATTTTAAAAAAACATCAAAAGAAACATGGAATTTCATTATATCCGAGAATGTAAGACGGTACTTATAATACATCACATTTGTAATGCAAATAGAAGTATAATAAAATTTACTTACATAGTATCAAAATTAGCTCCACTTTCCTTTCACCCACTGTAGAAGTGTAAATATGTTTGAATTCTGGATGAATATATTTATGAAATCTACGTTTGAAGAGCTATTATATTTATGTAAATATAATTTATGTACAAAAATATAATTTATATTTATTTTCATCACACAATAGATGCAGTAACAAATCAATATACAATATCAGTTTACCCATAAAGGACACAATATGGTAGTTAGAAAACTTCACCTGACTTATGAAAGATCGGCTCCAGCATTATTACTCCAACTGGGTATTCCTATGACAAGAAAAATGGACAAAACAAGAGAAGCATACTCTCCCACAAAACGATTTGGAATTACTACACCTAAAGATCACCACAATATATGCGGAGACGATTCGGAAGAAAATATGTCGATCTCTTACAACTAAATTTGTGGAATGTACAAGGAAAATTTTCGACGGGCTAAATTTGAATGAATTTTTACAAAATATGCACAATGTTAAATTAAAATTTTCTAATGAAAGTTTTTATATCCGGAAGATGACTTTTTGAAATGGAAAGAAAAAGCTGAGAAAGAAAGCATGTCGTAGTTTACGGTATAAAATAAAGAGGGAATAAAAACTGCATAAAACTAGCGATTTATGTTTGTCATTATAAGGGAGTTGTAAATCTTAAATTAAACAGAACTTAACATGGAAAACCTTAGGGGCCCATAAAATGTCATTGTACCTGTCCAGCCATGTTGACAGTTTCGCTTCACTCAATAGATGAAATAACAGATATTAGTGTACAGTATCAATCTGTACATGTGGGACATGATGTAGAAGTTGGAAGACTGCCAAATGATGAAAGATCGATTCGAGCATCATTACTCTAATTGGGTATTCCTATGACAAGGGTATTTGACAAAATAAGAGAAGCATAATCTTCCACAAAATAATTCTGATCTCCGGAACATCTGCAGAGACCACGAATTAGAAAAACAGGTATTTTGCATTCAAGTGATGTAACTTCCATCATATAATGGTAAATAAATATGCTGGATGGTACATATGATCCTGTATTATTATTCAAACTAATAGGTGATGAAATGAATGGTCATAAAATAATCGGAACAGAGAAATGCATGCTGGTTGTAATGTATGATGCTCAAGAAAAACTTCTTGAACTTTGTAGTAGAAAATGTGTCATGATTAATTCTATATACAGAACCAATCAATATGATTTCCAGATGGCAATGTTAATGGTACTTAGTGAAAATCATCAAGGCATACTCTTAGCAATTCTTTTTTCTTCACAAGTATCAACAGATTCTCATTTCATATTTTTGCAAGATTAAAAAATAAATGCTCAGCTTTGAAACAAATATTTTAATGAGTGATTACACTAACTCATATACGGTATTTAGAAACTTATGGACAAACATTTAAGGGTTGATAGAAAACTTCTAAACAAGCAATTTTCACCATGTAATGCACAGGCGGAGAGCAAGCGTGGTGAACCGCTAGACGGTGCTGAAATGGAAAGCACAAAGCGGGAGTTTTCTTATACATCGTCACTTCTACCGTAGATTTCAGGAGGCATAGAGACGTACAATAATCAGGAAAAAGCTTAACATAAAAGAATCTTGAAGCCGGCCCGTGGTTTAATTGCTTGTATGGCATACTATCTAAATGCTTGGAAAGAGGTATTTCGGAATGATAACGAGCTTGTTCTGTGTGGCTGGCATGAGATGTACAACTGTTGTTCTTACATTTACAATAAAGTTGCTTAATACTGAGAAGAAATTCGTATTGAACTGAAAAAAGATTTTGGAGGAAACCATTTTCACATGCGACATTGAAGTAGTGAATGAAATATGCAGATACATAATATAGTAATGACTACTACTATTAAATTAGCAGTATTTATGTAAAGTTTAAAAGAACAATTATATATATACATAGAAAATTACTATATAGTATGGTGAAGACAATATTTACATTCATTCCATTTTCATGTTATTGCATGAGATTTGTTATATACAAATACAATCACTTTGTCCACAAAAAGGGGAGTTTAGGCCAAGCACCTATGGAAACAAGAAGAGAAGACTTGGATCACTCACACACATATAATTTTCTTGTAGATATATTTCATATTGAAAAGCACACATACTGGAAATAGAAAAAGAAGAAATAGTATTCCCCTTGCGCAATGTTTCACTAGATGCGGAACTGAATGATGCACTGATAGTATGGAAAAACCTCAAAAGATTCTTAAAATTTTTGAAATCTGTTGATGAGGTCCGTGATGTTAAAAAGATACATTATTGCCTTAGAAAAACGCTGAAATAGTTCAGTTACGATGACAAGCCTTTCACATTCACCAGATACTCAACCAAAAGTAGCCAGTGCCCCTTCGAATGAAACTACAGAGCAACTAAGATTTGTTGTTGTTACAACCCGCGGGTGCAGATGGCGCTAGAAGTCATCTTTTTGTTTACAACTTGTATTATTATTTCTGTAGACGTTAGCCATGCAGCTCAACATACCAACCGTCTTTCAAATAAATATTCATTTTTAGTATAAAGTCCTCAGCTCTTTGTTTGAATAGACAAGTTTCAAATAACTCAAAGTGTATCAATAAACCGTTCATTGCAGTTGTAAAAAAAAATTAAGAGCCTCTAAGCAACAGAGAAAACACTGATCGCTTGTCTCCAAGCATTGTTGAAAATTTTCCAATCATCGCAGGACATGTACAACCCTATTTTACAGACCCTAAGGTTTTCACATGTCGAATTCTGTTTCATTTATGATTTTCAACTTCACTTTGACATTGGCGGACCCAGAAATTAATTTTGGGGAGAAGGAGGGCGTATTGATGTTGGTTGGTTGCTCTTATTAACGTCACACCAAATGCAACAGGAGGGCTATTGACGACGGACCTTGTAATTCTGAACTTCAAGTGACGAGGACGACATCTGAACTGGCACCACTTTCTTTTAACTTCCCCATCACACCAATGGGAGGACTTTGAGTCTGAATAGATTTAATGTGCATCAGCTACTCGGTGGGTGGGTGCATATCGTCATTACTGTGAAAGAAGCAATTTTGTTGTTTAAAATTACCACTTAGTAAAAAGTAAATAATACGCTATATCAGTCTTATTTCTCCTATTTAAAACTGTTCAAGTATTGATATAATTTTACTATGTAATAATAATATAAAAAATGGAGATTATTTATTAAAAATAATTATTTACCATAAAAATAAAATCTGCCTTTTGGGAGGTGCATTTTCTAAAGAGATGCATCCTCCCTCCTCTCTTCATCAACAGTCACTAAGACAGGGTCATCCTTTTAGAGATAGCAAAGACTTTTCTGTTCTTTTTCTCAGGAATCGATTTAGTTGAAATTCTTTTTTTCTCTTCGTGATGAAAAAGATTTAAGTATGGGGAGAAACAAAATATTATTTTAAAATTTCATATATTTATATAATAGTATAATAAAAATAAACCTGAAATATTTCAATTTCCAGAAAAAATCTTGGGTGTGTGTGCATATGTCACCCCCAGGGCGACACTGCACTTTGATGACATGATTTTCAACTTCACTTTGATGACAAACATTATGCGTGAGTTTTAATCCAGCTTTTTTTTCACATGCATTTCATATCGTAAACGGTGACGTGCTCTCTTTCTCAGTTTTTTCTTACTATTTCAAAAAATTATCTGCAGAATATTTGTAAAAATGTTTATTTGAAAATTTTAATTCAACGTTGTGCACATTTTGCATTTGATAAGTTAAACCAATTGCGCAAGCGCCTCCTCAGAGGCATCAACAAAATTCTTTCTCCTACGATTTTTAATAGACTCATCCATCCCATTACAGTTTCCCGTTCAAAAAGGGACGCTAGCATGTGAATAAGGCATCCGATGTGATCCTGAATTGCGCGTGCATCTACAAACAGAGGCTTTCAGAGAAATTCTCTCCCCTACGAATTGTAATAGATTCTTTCTTCATGTCTTCTATTCGCACCGTTAAAGAGAGGGAGAAATTGGTGTGGTTCCTCTCTCCACAAGCATTTCCTGTCGGTACACTCGAAGGAAAATAGGTAGTTTCTCATTGGTGCGGGTGTAATAAAATTTTTTTTCTTCGGATTGTCTGTTTTGGCAGTTTAGCGCTTTTTATGCATTACTTACTCTTTGGGAAGGAATGAAATATATATAAAAAAAAAATGCTAAATTCTTCTAATTTTTTTTTTCTTTTACTCAAAATCTAAATAGTTTTGAGCTTTCTATCAAAATTGAAACATTTTTCACTTATGCTAAATAAAAGCAGGATTTGAATCATAAATAAAGACTTGAAATTACAAGTGTTTATTTATATATATACTAATATTTATATTTATGTTATACTAATATTTATATTTATGTTATACTAATATTTATATTTATGTTATACTAATATTTATATTTATGGATACTTTAAAAATGAAATTTTATATATATACAAGTGGAATCTATATCTAAAGTACTATTTCTCAGAAGATAAATAATATTTAAAAATATGCCTTTATCAACATAATCCTTGTTATCGTTTTTATAAAATAAATTTCATAAATCTTATTCCTTAATCTCCGCAAATTCCTTTCTTAAAATATAATTTTAAAAAAGTGGTTCATGCTGTTGTACAACACATTTACTAATACATTTGGGCACATGAAGTCTTATTATACTCTTCGCTTTCATAATTAATAAATACTTACTCTTCGAATAATTTAAAAAAAAACGATTGAGCTATAAAAATTGTGATTTTATTTATTTGAAACCAATTCTCGAAATAAGAATGCCGTGTTAGTAAATTTGGGAAATATTAAATTACAAAGATAGAAGATATTTTTTTTTTCTTCAATATTTAAATAATCAGACAGTTTTGCTATACTTTCAACCACAAATCACATTTCCAAAAATTTCAAAAAAATTGACTAATTCCATTTTTTCATTAAAATGAACATTCACAATCCATAAATATTATTTGTAATAGTTCGTATCTCATTCAAACTAACGAATTGTTGATAGAGACATGACCGACGAAATCTTGGTCTACTGTGCCGATGTTGCCACATCTATTTTTACAAAAGGCGGCGAGATTAGCATAAATTATCAGAAAAATAATATTAGATTTATTTTAATGGAAATAAAATATTTATGGGTCCAATTTTGAAACTAGGATACGGATGTTATTTACTGTTATTAATTTAATTAAATTGTTAGAATGCATTTTAAGTACTTGAAGTTATCATTTAACAAGCTTATTTGTATCGCAATTTCTTTAATTTACCAAGCCAATTCATTCAAGATAACTTTTTTTTTCGTAATATGTATCTCACACATGTGAACTTTTACACACACGCACACACAATGCAGTGTTCCAATCAGTAATATTGATATCCGAACCAACATCATTGGAAATCAATTGTTGTTGAAAATGCTGTTAATCTCAACTTTGGTTTTATAACATAACAGGTATCTGCCTTCAAATAAAAGATGAATTTCCATTTAATTTCATTCTCAGCTCGAATGTTCATCTGTTTTGCAAGATTTTCCCACATTATAATTGTTTTATTTATAATCGCTGCAATTAAAGGTAATCAAATATTTCGTTACAGAAAATCTTTTACAAAAAATTTGAAACATTTACATTTATTTGGTTCTATACTAAGGCAACGACAATCAAATAACGACGAGTTCCAGTCTGATGGACTCTTTACTCAATATGATCTCCCAGTTGCTAGGAATTGATCAAATATTAAATACATGATTAATGCATGTATGAGATTAAAAGTATGAATAAAGTAAAGAAAGAAGGAAAATTGATGAAATATTTACAACGATAATAAGATTTCTAATAAAATATTTTATAATTTTTTCACTAACAATAAAGTTAAAGTTATATCATTTTTATTTGTTTAATTAATTTCTTTTTAATTTAATTTCTTACCCCTCCTCAGAGCCAATAGACAGACTTTGCGTTCACACATCCTTACTAAGGAAGTAGAAGTCCTGAAATTATTTTAAGACTTTCAAAAATTTGCTCTACTTCTTTCTGTACTATTTCCACTTTTGTGTCTGTACATGCTGATTCGATTGCATGAGTTGGTTTCTAAATGTATTTGGGTTTTTTTTTTGTTATTTTTTATTTATTTCTTCTTTACCAGGGTTCCATGACTAATTCTAACCACGCCGCGGTAAATTTTCGAAATACCGCTAATAATGGCAACTCCAAAAGCAAGAATTTAAAAATTTATTATTTATCAGTTCTTATTATTTTCCCAGATTAAAAATATACATCTGAAAAAAAAAACAATAATCATTAATCATATAAATATAATTATACAAATTATTTATATAATAACTGCGATATGAAATCGTATTATATTTTATTATAATCAAATAAAAATGATAAACGATTAGTTATTCACTAATTTTCTTTTCCTTTTTAGCTATTTTACTTCATATGCATGTAAACAGGACGAAATGAATTAATGGAACATGTAGAATGTAATTTAAAATTGAAAACAATAACATCTATTTCAATGTCACTTTATTGTTTCATTTCAAACAATATACGGCATCGAAAAAGGCGGGACTAGTTGTATTTCTCTTTGAGATTGGCTGGGCTACACCCCTAAAACGGTGAAGTAAATTCCTTTCCTTAGACATTCATGGTGGACACCTAAAGTGAACCGCCTAAGTTTCTTCAGGTATGTCACTTTGTACACGAGAACAGGAGACCCCCTCCTTCCAGGAAAAGCTATTTCTTTAGATTCCATTTAGCCCCGACTTCATGGCGCCCTGATCAAAGGCGAAGTATGCAAACTCGACAAACCGAAAGAGAGCTTCTAAGAAAACTTTTAGAAGATACAAATTTGGCTTATGATTGTTTGATATTCTGGGAGGTGCAACTTGATGTAGATATATTTTTCTATCGCGTCCTCCCTATGTAAAGTTTGAGTAGTTTGTTACACGTATATCTGTGGTAATTCATATTGTTTAGAAAGTATTGCGAATAGGATTTTGATAAAAAAGAAGAAAAAAAAAAAAAAAAAAAAGAGAGAGAGAGAAAATGAAGTAGTCTTTTGAGGATATTTGTTGCTGTCCCCCCCTTAAAAGTGCTTATGAAATACAATAGCTAAATTTTGAGAGGAAAAAAAATTCCACGTACATTTTATTTCTAAAATGTTATTCCCTTCTCGTAACTAATGATAGAGGCATATAAAAAGATTTTACATTTCCCCCTCCAATTTGATCATTCTTTTTTTAATATTAGTCGATAGTTTTTGATATTATTTTGTTAAGAAATTCAATGAGAAAATTTCATTTATTTATTCAAATCCTTCATCTTTATTCACCTGAATAATATATTAATTTTATAGCAGAAAAATTCATCTACATTGGACAAACAAATTCCATAATTAACCATTACTAAATATGTCTAATAAAACTTTTTTATTTTTCCCTTAGTGATAATTTTTGCAGGTTTCACAAGAACTTGATTCAATTTAAGTACACTGTTAACTTCCCATCGTACGCACAAAATCTCTTAAAGAATTAAAATTATAAAATATGTGTATTATTCTAAACTGATATCTTACTTTTTGAATTAATATTTAGATTAAGATATAGGAAGTATTTAAGAATATTGCTTTCTAATAAAGGTTTTTAAATTAGTGGCCCAATTATGCGTTTTTCCTACTTTTTTTTATATACGATACGTTAAAAAATATATGATACGTTCAAACAAAGTTTGTGCAATATATTTGTTTGCATTAATATCACATAATAGACTTTTTGGAACAATTCTATACCAAGGTCAGAAAATGATACCTGAACCTAAAACTTCTTTGTGTTCCTTGTGACTGTTTTTGGTCAGTACTCGGAACATCGTTAGCTGGAAAATCACATCTTTAGGCACTAAGCTATTTCATCCGCCTTATTTTAAAAGCTGTATTAAATTATTTTTTATTATTATTGAAACTGGAATGGAGTTGTTATTAATAATTATTAGTTTAATTTAATTGTTAGATTGCATTTCAAATCATTGAAAATTTCATTAACACACTTATTTGTATCACAATTTATCTGTGTTTTCATTTTTCTCAAAATGTGATTTTTTAGGATTCCCTTACATTTTCCTCAAATCTTATTTTATCCATAGTGCTGAGAATCTTACAAAAAACAAAATTACCTATATAAAGGGAACTTTTTTTTTTTTTTTTTTTTTTTTTTTGTAATAAAAATTTATAAATTTTAGGGAATTGGACAATAATTGTATAAAAATTATGAGAAATTTGAATCATAAAAACTAAAATTTCTTAACCTTCATTAAATTTAATTTTTGAAATTGCAACTATGATCAGTGTATAAAATGTTATGCTTATAAGTTTATATTTCAAATATTTTATTTAAATTTATTTTTAAAGTTATAAATGCAGTAGGTTTTACTCAAGTTGCACCTAAAGGTAAGTACCTGATTTATATACAAATGTAAATGTAACCCATTTTAATCTCAAAAAAATTCTTAATATTTTATTATAGAATTATTGGCTTAAAATAGTTGTACATAGCTTAAGAAATATTTCCTGTTATTAAAATGTATTACTAAAATATTAACTGCCAATAATAAATAATAATTAAATATTAATGTACAGTTATCCATATTAATAAATTAGGTGGAGTTTGTATCATTATCAACAGAGAATTTTTCACAAAGTAGAAAGAAAATTCTGAGAGGCGGGTGGTCTCGAAGAACAATTCACTCTCCTTTACTTTTTGGAAAAGAGGAGGAGATGCGCAATCTTTTTGTGCCTTAAGAATTTAAATTAAATATAAGTGCACAATCAGACACTAAACTAATCACATAAAGACCTTGTTTCGAGCTTCTCCATAAACCCTGATTCAATAGAATACGATCGAATTTTTTTTTTTTTTTTTTTTTTTTTGCTAAATTTTTTTAAACATTGTCTTCTACTCGCTATTTATCTTATAAGTTTTATTATTAATTCATTTTTATGTGAATCCATTGACCATATCTAAGCAACTAAACAGAGAAGAAAAATTAACCGGGTACATAATTGAATGTACAACAATATTTGGTAATACTTTTGAGTTAGTATATATTATAATGCATGATGCGCAATACTCTTATAAATTTGTAGTGTAAAAACATAATACTCCAAAAATAACACATTTGCATGAGTTTACTTTTTAAATTAGGTTAAGCGGTATCGCTGGTAGGACTGGTATTCGCTTTGGATTCGGCCGCGGTAGCCTAGTGGAAATGGTTCCGAACTCGTGGCCGGCGGTTTTCGCCCAATCGAGATTTCGAGCATTGATGCCACAAAAGACCCGTCGTGTAGCCGGGACTGATGCACTTTAAATCTGTCGTGAATCAAAATCCTCTCGTTGAGATGGTGTGGAAGTTAGGAGAGGGGGTGGTAGCGTCGCCAATAGCCCTAGAGTTACTTCTAGTGCGACGTCAAAAAAAAAAAAAAATCAAATCGCTGTAGAATCTAACAATGAAAAAGTATCCACACTATCAATACTATTTACTAAAAATTATATAATCCTTATAATTTTTTAAAAAAAAATAACTAAAAATTAAAGTAAAATTTATTTTTGATTTGACCAAATAAATGATTAATTTATTTTAAACAATGTCTCAATCTTTCTATAGTAAATTTTCAATGAATAAATTCAGGTGTTTTTTTTTAAATTCTAAATACATGTAAATATATGACATATCATGCAATTTTCATAAATTAAAAAATAAACATAAAAGAAACTAATAAAGAAACTTCACAATGTTTAAATTGAAATTAATTATTTAACTTACAAATTTTTTTTAATACAAATAATATTAACCTTTGTAGTTTTAAAGACTATTTAATAAGATAGTTCTTATTAAGTATTTCTGAGATTCTTACTTGCAAAAGTAAAGCTGATGGAATGAACTCAAATAATAAACTGTAAAAGTAAATTATAGAACAATACAATAAAAGCTCTACTAATCAAATTATATGACAAAGACCCTACTAATTTGTTAAAAATAATTTTAAAACGATATTTGTAATTCAAAGTTTATTCAAAGATGTTAAAAAAAAAAAATTTGCATACATTAACATACATATTTCACAGATCTTATTTCTTCAAATAAGCACGGGTTTTTAATATAATTACGTTTTGTTAGAAATATTTATTTTATGAATATTTGGTGAATTTAACAACATGAAAATTAATAATGAAATTGTTTGTCCAGAATATAGTAGACTTTCGTTCACCGGCAATTTTGATTTAGTGTGTACAATGTTAATCCTATGAAATTTCTACTACAATTCTCAAATCTTTACTATTTTATCTATTTCAATGTAAAAAGTACATCTGAAAGATCAAAGAGTAAAATAGGTTTTTGTGGAATCTCATTTTTGATCTGATAACTAAAATTATTTTTATGCCTATTTAATGATTCATTTGTGTGTTTTTGAGTCTTTAAAAAATAGTTTGAAAAATCGGGGTGAAAATGTGATTCCACGAAAACCTTCATTATTTTTTGCTCTTTCGGATGCACTTTTTTTTGCATTGAAATTGATAAAATAATGTAGATTTGAGGAAGGTAGTAGAAATCCACAGAATTAACAATACGATCATGAAATCAAAATGGCTGGTAAGCTTAGCAATGTATTTATTTCGAGTTTACAAAAATCTGGGAATTCTCTAACTCGGTATGAGTAATATAACATGAAAAGAAAAAGTCACAAAAAAGTCGCCGAAGGCTACGGTCGAGTTTTCGCATTGACGAGGAGTGAGGAAGGGAGGTTTCAGTCCTCGGAGTTGGGGCAGGTAGACATCGTCTTGGAGCTTGATAGTTGAGCGGGCGAAGCTTGCTTCCTGATTGGTTGATCCTCGGGCTCCAATTGGAGGAAATCAATGGATGAGAGGTTAAGACAGTAGAATTTTTTTCTTCTGGAAGACTTTGGAAAATTCAATTTTTAAAGAAAGATAATTGAAGAGTGAGTTGCTTCAAAACGTTGGTTTTAACTTATTGTAGATGCATTAAAAGAATATTTATATTTTCTGGTATGAGTTTGAAACTAAAATTGGCTATTGATAGTTGGATTGTTATGACTTGAGATGTTGTTGTGAAATGAAGATGCTAAATTTGCAATTCGGGTGGGGGTGGGTTCTATTTGAACTTCTTTGTAAAAATGAGTTCTTTTGACGAAAATAGGCGCATCTGCAATATAGCGTAATATTTTACTTTGTTCAATTTGAAGAATGTTAAGATTTGTTTTTGCGGAAATCCTCCAAATTTGGCTTGCATAAGTAATGACTGGAAGCATGTAGATTTTATATATTATACATTTTTTTTTTTTTTTTTTGACGAAAGTTTGGATCTTCGACTCAGGAGTGTTTTGAGCTGGAAAAATTGAATTTGTATTTTTTCTTGATTAACAGAATGTGCGGACGGTAGGTGAACTTTTTATTGATGAGGACTCCGAGATATTTAACTTGATTGCACCAGTTGATTCTTTTCATGAAAATAAGAAATTTTTCGTTTCAAAAATTTTCTTTTTTAAAGACTATTGCTTGATATTTGTCTGAGTTAATGTCAATTTTTCATTTTATAAACCAGAATTGGAGGATGAGGAGGTAGATTTTGACGCGTTTGGGAACATTAACGGGATGGCTTCCTTGGGAAATGATGGTGGTATTATCGGCGAATGTACATATTTCGATGTTTTCATTCTGAGAAATATCAGAAGTGAATAAATTGAATAGTTCTAGACTTATATAAAATACTTTCTTTTGGAGTTCCGGCTTAGATTTTTTATTTTTGATAGTTTTTTGCTGAAACGGACTTGGAAGGTTCTATCCGAGAGGAAACCTTAAATTATATTGATGAGATAGGTAGGAAACTGGAGTTGAATTAATTTATATATGAGGCCGTCATGCTACATTCTGTCAAAAGCTTTTTTCACGTCGAAGAAGACGCCCACCGTTACCATTTTTTCATTGAAACCTTTCGTTATTAAGTTTGCCCCTCGAAGCAATTGATGATAGGTGGATGTATTCACTTGAATGTCATGTTGCTATGGAAATATGATGTTATTTGTTCTGATAAAATCTTAGATTCTATTTAGTAGCATTGTTTCAAAAAATTTAACTATTGTGCTGAGGAGGCTGATAGGTCTGTAATTATCAGGATATTTATTATTTTTTTCAAGTTTTGGGAAGAGAGAAATAATTGCATGTTCCATGCTTTTGGGAAATGATTAAAAATTAAACATTTACTGTAAAATTTTGGTTAGGAGAGTGATGGCTTTCAAGGATAAGGATTTATGTGCAATATTTTTAATTTGATAATTACTTGGTGATTTTTTATTTACTTTTACAATTATGTCTATAACTTCTTGAGGGGAGGGGAGTGTGAGGATAGCTGGTGAATTTTGATTATTTTGGAATCTGATAATGTTTCGTTCAACTTTTTCAATAAAATTGCCATCGTAAAATTCTGCATACTTCTGGAAAGAATTCTCCAGTGAATCTGCAGAGAGATTAGCTATAGACTGAGAATCGAACCCGAGACCTCTTGGACCAAAAAGGGGGGGATAGAAAAAGTAGTATTTTTGTGGTTTTGACCAGTTTGTAGAGTGAAAGGTCTTCTGTATTGGCCGTTTGTAGGCGGGCTTCCCAAGCTTCATTTTTAACTTGGTAAATCTCTCTTTAATTTCCCGCTGTAATATGTTTATTTCATTTTTAATGGGGGGGTGTGGGATTTTGAACGTTATGTTATATTTTTCGTAGTCTGTTTTTCGATCTAATTTTGAGTCTAGGGGGGAAGGGAATATTAAAATACCGGTGTTCTATAATTTTTGCCTAACTGGATTGTTTTATAGCAGTTTGAATGCTGAGTGCAAAATTATCAACTGCTTTGTCGAGTTCGTTTAAATCATTTATAGGCGGATTACCACACATAGTATTAGAGTTTGGTTGAATTTTGGCCAATTAGTTAGGAGAATTTGGTTTTGAGGTTGCGGGGTAATGTTATCCAAGCCCACGAGAAAGTAGACTGGATTGTGATCACTGGAGAGATCTTCGGAAGTTGAGACTGAAATGTTTTGAATTGAATGAAGTGATATCTTTTTTCTTAATAAATAACTTCATCAGCATTTTTATGAAGTAAATTTGAATTAAAATATTTAACCTCAAAGTATAATTTTTTAAATTAATTACTTTTTAATGTATTTTATATGAGTATGCATAGTTCCTAGAAATCTTATAAACTGACATTAATGACAGCGCATCACACAAAACATAAATTTTCATTATTTGATAAATAGAAATCAGTGTTATGTTATACATCAACATGATGATTTTGAAAGCATACCTTGAACAAATATCTTGAAGTGATCAAGAATATCATGTTCATATCGAGAATTGTAAAGCATTTATGATTTTCCTTTTTCTCTGTCGACTTTCAATAAATAATTTTTTCCTTAAAAATTGTTAGGTGAACCTCTTTTGTTGTAATTAAAATTATCAATCGAACAAAAATGTGATAAAAAATATGATGAAATATAAAATTTAAATATCTTTTAAATTCTTGAAAAATACTCGTACACGCAAGTAATAAACTGATCAAACACAAAAATATGAGTACCACATATTTGCAAATCAAGAATAATCGAACTGTAAAGAAATTGTTAATTCATTATTTATATCCCAGACAAAACATTTGTTTTCATATCTAATTATTCCTTTCTCGAATGATTAAAACAATTACAAACTCTTAAGTTTCGTACTTTTTAAACCTTCTGTATAAAATAGTTATTTAGGACGAGCTTCATTGTTTGTTTATAAGTTTCAATAACATTAGCTAAGCTTCGGGGCATTAGATAGCAAAATATTGCATGAATCTTAATTGTCAGATCTTTGTGTGACCTAACGAAATGAAAAAAGTAAGAAAGAAATATGGTAATTCCATTCTTCGAATAATGTTACTCTTTTAAGGAAATGGGGATAAAGCAACTATTTTTAAAATATGTAGCTCAGAAAAGAAAAAAAAAATGCACTCGGTCTCTAAACAAAATGAAATATCGTTTCTGTTTTCAAAAACCGCTGCATGGGAATATGAGTACAAGATGAACACCCGCGACGACTTAGTAAGAAAGCAGATAGAGCGATTCATGTGTTTCTAACGTTCATGACGTCAATAAACCGTATGGGAATTCGAGAATGGCAGGGGTATAAGAGGAAGTCACCTAAAAGCTATTGTAGAATGCTTCTCTATCATGTATATACCTAAGGGAAACTCCACCCAGTGATGCAGCTTTTTTTCCCAGCAAATTTCGGAAACCGGTCCAAACAAAGTCTTAAAGATCCAAATTGATAGCCTTGGAATGGCATCACACAATGAAACTTCTGGACATATTATCTGACATAAAATGCTTGACTTATAAATTGTTTGTAATGAAAAAAAAAAAAAAAAATTGCTAGAGCACATTTTTATTTGCTTTGCAGCATTCTAATTATTCCACATTTCGGATACGTTTCTTGTTTTAAGCTGCATTTATTGCAGTTCACACGTCTTTTTTTTTAAATATGTATTTAACTTTAATTATGAATTTAAATGAATTTCTTAATTTATTCAGTTTTAAAAAAAAATTATCTTTAAAAAAAGAAGTACCATAATATAGTTTCAAGAATTTCCCTAATTATGAAAAAATCGGGAAATGCAATACTCTCAGAACTTTAGAAGTAAATTATGCAGCCAAAGTACACTCAAAAATGTTCGTTTTGTTTGAATGATTTTATATACATCAGTGTATTTTTCTTGCACTCAAAAATTCAAATAAGTTTACAAAAACTCATTTTCTAAAGACTTTAAAAATTGGGAGAAATATAAATATTGTTATTTTCTCTTTTAATTTTTAGATTTCGAAGTTTTAATATTAGTATATCAATAGTTAATATAAAAATACTTAAAATAGTTTCTTATATTTTATAAAAGAAAGCAAATAAATGTTATACAGGACTTGAAAAATTAGCAGCATGTATTTGAATATAATTCACCCATTTTTGGAGTTATTGTTACTAATAAACTGCTATATTAGCGTAACAGTCGATGGTTTGAATATTTTTTATAACTAAATTTCGAACAGCCGAGTAAATTCATACCCATTCAGCAGGAAATGATAAAAAAATATTTTTTCCAGGACTCGTTTCGTTCAAGTACAAATTTGAATTTTGTTAAAAAATCTTTTTCTATCTTTGAGTGCTGTTATTTCAACATTACTAAAAAAATATTCTTGTGCTTAGACAAAGAACGATTCTTTGTTGTAATTAAGACTTTGATAAATTTTTAATCTGCAAGAATGAGAATGTAAAGAAATTTCGAAACAAAGATGAGTATAATACTGTTTCAAAATATATTTCCACCCTTTCACGATCATTCATCGCTGAGAACATTTTTTCCTTACCTCTTTTGCAGCGCCCCAGAGGGAGCCACTTTCAGGGTCAAGTGAAGAAAGAGTTGAAGTCAAAATTTTTGTTTTTTCATCTTTGATTTTTTCTCATATTAATCTGTTGATTTGATTTAAGTGTGTTTTGTCAGCGGGGTTATTCAAAAATTGCCAGATTTTTCTGGCTCTGTTTCTATACTTGAATAAATTTCGAACCTCCGCGCTGATGAAATGTGAGTCTTGATTTTTTCTTGGTTTGGATGCGTTTTTATGTGCATGTATGAAGTTGTCTGAAATAATGGCGACATGCTTTTCTGAATCTTCTCCGCTTTTGATGATTGGAAGGGAAAAATCTGTATTTCGAAGGATTTGGCTAAAAATGCTTCAGTCGGTGAAAGTATTATTTTTAGCGACGTGAAAATCACTACTAATGTCCAGGGAGATATGGACTGGGTTGTGGTCAGATGAGAGTTCGGGGAGAGAGGTGAGCCGAACCGGCCAATAGGAGCCTCTCGCTAGCATCAAGTCGATAGTCGATTGCGATGAATGGCAAACGCGTGGGGGTTGGAGGGGCTAGGATATATATTTCGTTTTGTTCAGCAAATTTTAACAGTTTGATGCCTCTTGAGTGGTTAGTAGTACAACCCCATCTGGTGTGCTTTGCATTAAAATCACCGCAGATTAAATTAGGGGTTCCGATATTAAATACGGTCTTAGAATCGGGGGAATTTTACTAGTTAGGTTGGTGTATGGAGGGATGTACATAGAGGAGGGTCGAGAGCAACAGTCGTTGCTTCAGACACTTTAAGCTGAGGAGTTGGAATACGGTAGTGAGGGAGAGTATTTTTGATCAGAATCGCAGTGCCGCCGTGCATATGGTTTCTCGTGTCTGGTGTTTCTCTGTCATTACGATAAGTGGTATAATTAGCTATGTTAAGTTCGTGTGTTGGTCTCAGTTGTGTTTCTTGTAGTAGGATTAAGTCAGGGGAATGCTTATCTATAAAATCCGTAACTCGACCATACGGGATCTTACACTATCTGCGTTCCATGTTACTATTGTTAAACCAAGTAGACAAGACATTAACAATTTTTTAGATTTGGGTACATATACCCTGCAAGAATATGTTTAGTTTGTCATTTTTGTCTGATACCTTGCTCATTATTTCTCAAGTTTGTACCAGACCTGGGTATAATTGGAAAAAACTCTTAAGTTCCTTGATGGCGTCAAACATGGTGAAACCAGTTTGATTTTGACTATTTTCTGGATTTTTTTATTTCTGTTTCTTCTGTTCAGTTATGGGTGTTAGTTTGGCTGATTCCCAGTCGAGTGGCTCCCTCTGTTGTTGAGAAATGGGGTTAAGTGTTTGGGCATATGTTACATTAGGTCTTATTTCACTGCTTTCTATGGTTTTATTTCTATTAATGATTTTCATGGTTGTTTTCCCTTCCCAAGTTTGGGAAAAGAGGGGCAACCTTCTCACAAGGCTACATGGCCAAAATTATTACAGTTAATGCATTTCGGATTTTCTTGTTTGGTCTTTATGGAACAACTAGGCGTATCATGGCTTTCGCCACATTTTAAGCATCTAGTTTTCATCTGACAGTTCACCGAGGAGTGATGAAAATAGTTATAGTTGTAACATTGCGTTGCTCCTGGTTTACGTCTGAAATCTTCAATGATAATTTGCATATATAAGACCTGTTTGATAGTAAAGATATCAATTGAGTTTTCTTTTTTTACGGACCTCTACTAGATATATAGGTTGTTTCGTTTTGTAACGTCTCAGTTGCGCTACTTTTTCGACTATGATTCCTTGTTCTGTGAGTGAATCTTTGATTTCGTCGATATTTGTGGAAGATGGAAGGCCTTTTATCACAACTTTCTGTGGCCGCAAATTTTGCGGTTGTGTGATATAGTACTCTGAGTTTCTCTCTTTTAAATATTTGGTTATCTCCCTGTGCTCATCAGATGAGTCCGGGAAGATTTTTATGTAGTTTCCAGATAACTTGTTCACTGCACGAGGGGCTATTTTTTTGGATATTTTGAAGAATGAGATTGTAGTCATTTGTAAGTCGTAGCATTATTGGCTGAATTTTGTCAGAGGGTGGGGGAATAGCCTCCGCAACGTCTACTTGGTTATTAATTCTTATTGCATTGAATTTATTTATCGTCTTATTTATAGTATTACTTTTAACTATTTTGGGTTGTTTAGCTGTTTTGTTAGGGATTTGAAAATTATATCCTGATTTGCGTCAATTTGACGTTTTCTATTTTGATTTTGTTGAACATTTAAATTTAAGTTACTTAGATGCGCGTGATGCAAACATCCTTTAATTGGACAAGGTAAACTTAAGTTAAACTCATCCTGGTTTACTCCTTTCTTCTTTAAATCCAGCCAGCTCTCTTCTTACTTCTTCCAATTCATTTGGCCCATAGCAGTGTGGAAATAATGGTATGGTATTCATCTTGGCTTCCAAAGAGAAAATTATGCTGTTCGTTTGAACTAGTTGGTTGATTCCGAAATTAATATTTTCACATCTCATTGCATCATCCCTTGATTGGTCTATTCCAATACTTCCGGTCGTTGAGATGGCCGCCATCTCAATCGTTGTCTCATCCGCTGTATCGCCTAAAGTTTCTACGTTAGCCGACAAACCCGTTGTCGAACTATTCCCTGCTCCCTCGGGAGAGGTTTGCTTAATTCTGGCCATTCTAGCGTCCAGCAGAGCTCTGACCATTCAAACATTCTCTTCATTCAAGCTGACAAGGCTTGGTGACCTTGTCTTTGCAACGAATGACCTTACGACTTTCCACTCCTTGATTGCACCCCGGACCCTGATTTCTTATCTGATGGGCAAATCTGAAGGGCTTCTCTATAAGACCTATGCAAATTTTTCCTAACACTTTCAAAGAATAGCTCACACACAGTTTTGAGGTAGAGATCAAAAATAAATCACGAGTGTTTTTTCACATTTAGGAAATTTAGATGTATTAATCATACAAAAAGTTTATATTCATTCGAGAAAGTAATAAAACTGTTATTGGTTCAACCATTTACATAACGGACTAACCTATTTCAAAACACATAAAATATTTACTAAGGAAGTTTTGGATTTAAATCGATCGTAGCATATCGCTAATTTGTCGAATTTTTAATATAAGATTGTCTTGATAAAAAAAATAAATAAATATGCAGATACATACACCATCCTCATAATTATTGTTTCCACAAAGCTTATTGTTGTATTCATGTAGCTGATTATATTCTGTTTATATAATTACTGCAATATTTTTATTCAGTGTATTTCATTTGAAGTACTCTTGTTTTTACATTGAATGAAAAACTTCTTTATTGAGCTACTTTTAGTTCTTCATTTTCTTTTTTATTGAAAATAATTATTCTTATAATTCAATGTAGCATTAAGGTAACTAAATTTTTTTCTTGGATAAATAACGATAAAATATGTTACTATCTTTGAGTGTTTATATTTGATTCGATACCTGTTTGTAAGGTCTATTATAAAATTATGAGTAAGATGTTTCTTTGAGCATATTATTCACCAAAAATGTTTGGAAAAAATTTGCTTACATTCCTTAATATGCAAGATTTATATATTTATCTGCATAATTTAACAATATAAATATATGAGCAATCTCACTGTCATATTTCTTTCTTTATTTTCAATGATATAAACCTTCTTCCACCTTTCTTAAATTTACTTTTAATCTTGATACTGTGAATTATGCTTTATTTTGGCTTGAGTTCCTCATAATAATATGAATTTTAATCTATTTTATTTAGTTTATTACAATTACATAGTAAAATTTATGTAGCAATTAAATCATGAAATGCTCATGCAATAAGATTATTTCAATTTGCGGTATATTTAATTAATTATTGCAATTAATTATAAATTAATGAATAAGAGGTATTGAGCTTGGCTTTGTTTTATTAACGTTGTTTGATTCAAATACTGCTAACTTGAATTCAGCGTAAAGAGAACGCAATAAAATTATTTAAAAAATAGTTAAAGACATTTTGCAAAATGCTTAGTCAAATACTTTCTTGTCAAATTTCACATATATTGAAATTAAAAAAAAAATTACTAAAAACAGAAACCAAATAATCAGTTTTACATCATCTTATTAAGAAATGCCGTTGAGAAATACAAGACTATTTGTATAAATTTACAATACATGTATAATTCTATTCAAAGGAATTAAATGGAGTATTGAAACAGAAGAACGAAATGAAATGTAGCATTATTTCATTTAAAATGTCCCAAAATTAAATGAAGTAAGTTTATTGAATCTCATTTTCCTCGGAATCAACATTTCAAATAAAATCGTCAATTTTTTCTATTATAATTTCATATTTGAACAGTTATGAAATAAATGTAATAATTACTTTAAATTTAAAAAAAAACAAAGAAGAAAAGAGAAAGATAAAATCTCACTTTTAGAAATTCAGTCTATATTTTTTGTTACTATTCTCACAAATTCATAAGTGAAAGTTGGTGAAGTTTTATGGCACGAGAGCCAAATACGGTTATGCTGTGCAAAAAAAAAAGTGTAACTATGATTTAAATGTTTGAAAAACGGAAAAAA
>BMAW01077110.1:799786-817675 GCA_019974015.1 Nephila pilipes
GTAAAATTAGCTGACGCGAAGGAGACTAAAAACATCGCTTTCTTGTGAACCTGAAGGTCTCCATGCTGCACAAGGCAAAGAGAACTCCATGGGAGATAGAACACTATTGTTCCTCGAGGTCTTGAACACAAAATTGATAAGTTTTATGGCTTTGATTTTGATTAAATAATACAGTTTCATTAATCTTAATAATTATTAACCGCTTCCAATAACAAAACTGTGTCTTCAATAAGCAATTACGTAACCGAACTAGCTACCGTTTTTTTCCGTTTTTCAAACATTTAAATCATAGTTACACTTTTTTTTTGCACAGCATAACCGTATTTGGCTCTCGCGCCATAAAACTTCACCAACTTTCACTTATGAATTTGTGAGAATAGTAACAAAAAATATAGACTGAATTTCTAAAAGTGAGATTTTATTTTTCTCTTTTCTCCTTTGTTTTTTTTAAATTTAAAGTAATTATTACATTTATTTCATAACTGTTCAAATATGAAATTATAATAGAAAAAATTGAGAAAATCATTTCATTTGTAATATTGATTCCAAGGAAAAAGAGATTCAATAAACTTACTTCATTTAATTTTGGGACATTTTATATGAGATAATACTACATTTCATTTCGTTCTTCTCTTTCAATACTCTATTTAATTCCTTTGAATAGAATTATACATGTATTGTAAATTTATACAAATAGTCTTGTATTTCTCAACGGCATTTCTTAATAAGATGATGTAAAACTGATTAATGGGTTTCTGTTTTTAGTAATTTTTTTTTAATTTCAATATATGTGAAATTTGACAAGAAAGTATTTAACTAAGCATTTTGCAAAATGTCTTTAACTATTTTTTGAATAATTTTATTGCGTTCTCTTTACGCTGAATTCAAGTTAGCAATATTTGAATCGACGTCATTTGATTGTACATGCAAACTGTATATACTATTCCTTACGGATGCCGTTGATTAGGATTGATTCTGAGAATTTTAAAAGCTTTTTGTCAAAAAATAACTTACACAACACATATTCATATTTACTTTTTCTTAATTTTTATTGTTGTAATCAAGGACATTTTTAATCATTTTATAATTATGTAAACATATTTAGAATTTCTACTTTTATTTTTTAATTAATATATTACTGATAATTTAACTAGAAAAAAACATTGGTGTAAAAGCTGATTAAAAATCAAATTGGTAATAAAACTTGAAGACATTAAATTACAGCTTACGAACTTAAAGTACATGATTGATCATTTATATATAAATTTTTTAAAAAATGGAAAATATATACTCCATTATAAATTTCGAATCAGATTTTTTTTGAAATAACTCATCTACTAACATATACTTTCACCCTTCAGGCATTGCAACTCCCAGATGAAAACTGGAGAAAAAAACCTCAATCGCGTCTTGGTACGAAACATTGAATTAGTCACAATAAAAATAAAAACAAATTTATAGGATTCAGTTGTTTAATTCCATTCTAATACGGATAAAACAAAATATTTCATTTAATATTACAATGGACTAGCATTTGGCTTCATAGTTTCAAGTATAATTTATGTTTAAATCCAGATGGTAAACAATATTTCAATAAAATTTATGGAACTCCAATCAATAGCTTGTTTTTCGATCCTGATCTAGCATAAATGCCAAAGGGTTTTTTTTTTTGAAAATAGGTTTGTTATACGAATACAGTAAATTTCTAAGCGTTCAAAACCTTTGTTATTCGTATTCTCCTCAGACATTAAAAATCTCCAGTGTAAGCATTTAAAAAATTTAATTTAATGTGAATTTCATTTAAAGGAAATATCTGAAGTTCTTTTTTTATTAAAAAAGAACTTCAGATATTTCCTTTAAGATATTTCTTTCAAGGTATATTTGGATGCTATATAGCGAACATAACAACTTTGACTTATTTTAATGTTTGTCGTGTTTCTAATAAAATTATTTCGGACATTTTAGAAAAAGTATAATAATTCTAGAGTAAAATGGAGCTCAACATTTTCTGTTCTTTTAAGAAACTGCAAAAAATAGCTATCGTAGAAACATCATTAAAATCTACTGAATCAAAAATTCCTATAATACAAAAGCATTTTCAAACGAATATTTAAACTATACTGATAATCATATTTTAATTTAAAAAAATATGTTCATGTCTAATAGTGTCTTGTAAATAATTTAGATTCTTTATGACATCAAGCATTTTATTGTTCAAATTATAATAACGAATTTTATGTGTTAGCTTTTTTTTTTCTCTTCCTCCATCAAGTAACTTATTTTTTTAACCTTTTACTTTTTAAAAAATTTCCATTGTTTATCAATATTTTTCTAATTTCTTGGAGTATTTCATTAGCAGCACGAGAAATGACTTTTCAAAAATTTATGGAAGATTATTAACATTCTCATCACTGCATCTGAGAAAACAGTTATAAAAAGTTGATTGATAATATCTGTAGAGAAGAATGTTATTGTTTTCTTCAAATACAAAATATATGATTAAAATTTTTATAGAAGTTGAATCTAGATGAATGATATGTAATGCAGGAATGAATTATCAACTTTTTTTTTGAATTCATAACATATCTGTTAAAATTCAGCAGTATATTTCAAAGTGTTAGATTTGTTACTGATGGAACAAAAGACGAGTACTGTAGCATGATTTATGACAAAAAAAAGTTCATCTTATCTCGTTATAAATAGTTACTTACAGTTAAACAGTAATAAACTTAATGAAGAATAATTGCAACAAATTCTTTAAATTTTTCATTGTTTTATTTTAAAGGATATCAAAGTTTGGTGTTGTTATGGAACGGTTTTTGTTAAATCGGATATTTAGCATATTACACAAATATTGTCTTAAAGTTTTTTACCCGTGTTGCTCATTATATTTCCGTAATTAGCAATGAGGCACAATTAAAATTGATACAACCTTTTCAATTGTGAATTGTTGTTATGAGAAATTAACATGTATAATGAGCCAAAACGAAACATAAATAAGTGCTTAATCTTTAAATTTTAAAGCATTGCACTTTTCTCTCATTCACACAGTCGAATAATCTATAAAACTAAAGTTTATTCTATTCTATACATATGATGGATCCTTCAAATATGATTTTGATTCTGGTAAGTTCAGAAGAACGGGAACAAATATTAAATCTCAGGGTACCTTTTAAATTATTTTAAAGAATTGATTATTGTTTCTATAGAGTATTTAGGTGTATTTAATAAATAGAATCAACTTATTGAATTAAATTTACAACCTAAAATTTCAAAATGGCTGACAATATACATAAAACACTTGAATCTGTTTTTAATACTTTACATAATCATTTAGATTAATAACTTTCATTAGTGTACTTCACTTATTTACTACAAACAAAGTATCAATTTGTGAATGCTTTAAACTTATTATAATATAAAATTAAGAGAGATTTTTGTATTTTTTTAAAATCTGAATCATCTATTTTTTTTCTCAATATGTCAAGTCTATTTATTAAAGATTATATTATTTTTTTAAAATTGTTTTATGTCTGTTTCCGAATTAAACACATACTTAAATTTCAAATTGGATTGGCTTAAATCAAAATTCCTGTTAAGTCTTCACCAGATCTGTAAGATATGCATACCGTATTCCTGAATTACGGTTCACTGACAAGCATGATGCTAGAATGAATCTCATTTTCTGTATCACACTGTCTTAGGAATTTGAGGTTCAATTTCATTTAATACGAAGCACACTCCATTGTTTGATAAGTAAGATTTTTGATATAATCATGACTCGATTACTACCAAAATTGGCCACGATAGCCGAGTGGTCATAATCGCAATCTCCTGACCAGTCAACGTTGTTTTCCTCAAATTGTGAGATCTAGTCTATATTTCTCTAAAGATCCACTGAAAAGTGGGGCAACTGCAGTTTAAATCTGATGATACTCCCAGTTTTTGTACCGGCGAGGTGTGGAAATTTAGTGAGTGAAATTCCAGTTCAAGTGTCTTCCTCGTAATTTGACCGATGTTCGAAATAATGAGATCTATCGCCAATAGCCCAAATGTTGATTCTTCGTACATCGTTAATGAAACAATTAATCAATACCACGGAAATTAGATCATTAACGAGCACCAGTGGGTTATTGTTTATTCCCAAAATCTCTTATTATTCGTAAATATCAAAGAAAAATATAAAGACATACCTATAAGGGTAAAATTGGTAAATGAAAAAGAAAATAAGAAGCGACAAACTGTCTGAAAGAGATATGCGGAAATACAATTCTGTTTTCTTTAACTGTGAGTGCACTGAGAAATAAAAATTTAAATTATTAGAGTGGCATTAGAGGCTACGATCTTTTCGTAGTAAAATAGGCAAATAAAAATTTATAATATAGGTTTGAGAACGTTGCTTTTGCTATATAATTGGGTTTTCGCGTTTTCCTATAGTTGTAAAAACATTACTTCTATCGTCAGAACGAAGGCTGTGCACTTTATTGTTGGGCGAAGTACTTGTTTATAAAGTAAGACTATTATTTAATGATAGTGAAAAAAATCTATCAATTAGCAATAAGCTAAGAGATGAATTTTACTCCCAAATCTTTCTTGTATATATTTAATGTGTTTCAAATAGATTAGTTTATCACCTAAATGAAAGTCGAGGTAATGAACCACACTGATATCGATTCGACGAAGATATTCTCAATTTATCTCTAAATCGAATAAACATTTATAAAAAAAATTGGGGGGAGGTGTCAATATGTCTGGATTTCCTAGAGATTTCGTCAAATTAATAACAGTTCTTGAATCTGTGAGCCATTCTGTGGGAGTATCTAGGAATTTTTAAATTTTTCTCATTGCCTTATTCAATAGTTCCCAAAGCGTGCACCACGACACAGGAGTGCCAGGAAATCCACATATATATTTTTTTTTATCTCTAACTTAGAATTACAGTCGGTCGAAAAAATAGTTGAGCTTAGTTTAGTTTTTTATTAACGTCGCACTAGAAGCAACACGAGGGCTATTGGCGACGGACCTCGTAATTTTGAACCACGGTCAAGTGACGAGGACGACACCTGAGCTGGCACCCCCCTCTCCCAACATCCACACCACGCCAACGGGAGGACTTTGAGCCCCGAACAGATTTAACGTGCATCAACCCCGGCTACACGGCGGGTCTTTGGTGGCCAAGGATCGAACCCGCGACTGAACGAAAACCGCCAGCCGCTATCCACGACCTTGACCACTAGGCTACCGCGGCCCCAAAAAAATAGTTGAGCACCGTGACCTTTTCAAAGAATGACTGGAAACGAAAAACGACCTGAAATGAAACGAGGCGACCTCCCCACACGTGTTCTCCTCCCAAGACACCGACCATTGAATTTCTGTCAATTTCCACTCCACTTTACCCTATTTCCCCCATTTATTCTTCCTTCCAACTGCGTGTGCTTTTGGAGCTATTTTCCCCCTTTTCAGCTCCTCTTTACACCCTTTTCCGTCCTCATTTCACACATTTTTCATTTTTGAAACACTGCACGAAAATATGAATATAAAGCAGGTAATAGTAGTGCAGTCTTTGGCTCATTTCCCCCCCTTTTTCACATAGAATGGCGAGTGAGTATTCCACTCGAGATGGGTGGTTTGAATAACCATCACGACACAGGTAAAAGAAACAAAAGTTTTATTGATACATAACCTTGTACAATCTTATGGGTTTTTACAAGTTTCGAAAAGGATACATTCCAATCTTGGCATCAAGTGGAAAAAAAAAAAGTTTTCTTGATGCACAACTTTGTACAATCCAATGGGTTTTTACAAATTTTGAAAGGGTTACATTCCAATCTTGGCACACTATTTTTACCAAAAAAAGGAGGACCGAGTCGACGCCATAAGTCAACTCGGTCTCCCTTTTTTCGGTTCAAGTTTTTTTATCAGCCCATTTTAATACTCTATTCGAAGCAGGTTGTGTTGTAATTCCTTGTTCAGCCGCTCCATGTATCGGGCGAATCGATAGACTTTCGCCAAGCAGCACGTCGTCGTACAGATAGCTGGGTACGTCGGTACCCCAAAAGTCTATGTACCTGGGCAGGTGATCCCCCGACACGACCGGTATTCCAAACGAGGTAAAGAGGTGCTTTTGTTCGGTGCCCTTAACCAGCACCACCCTTCCTTCTTCTTGTCCAGGTGATTGTACAGTCCCCGCACGCTAAACGACACCCATTCGAGGGGCACACTTCTCGGGATCTCCAGCGGCAGGTGAAGGTGCTGATGCATGTACCGGTCCTTGGAATTCATCGGCAGGTGGGAGTGGTCCACGGTCAAAACGTACGCTCCGGGATCTCGTTCAAACTCCTCAGGAATGCGGGCCAAGGCAATTTCAATCGGCACGGGTCGCCGAGAGTACAGGAATACATTGGCATGCGCAAAGAAGGCAATGCGAGACATGTCAAAAGAGAGCTCCGAGTCAGGAAATCAGAATGAGTGGCTGCTGCGAACGACTCGCCTTTTATACCCTGTAGGAAAGGATATGTGACGTGAGGGTGCATCCTGTCGCTAGTAGTGAGTTTTCAGGGTTGAGAAAACACAATATCCTGTTGCTGGTGGAGGGTTTCCATGGTTGAGATTACACAATGCTTTGTCCTAAGACTCCTTATGGAAATTCATCACCTTTTCTGCAGTAAACACACACGTAAAACACAAGTTTTTAAGGTGACTTGTTAAGGAGAGGGAAAAAAAACAGTCGACTCGGTCCCCCTCTTTTCGGTAATAATGTCTTCTTCAAAAAAAAGTTCAATAGTCCATATCAGAGTCCAGATCAGCATATTCGTATTCATTACGGAAATGTTGTAAATAGCGGGCAAACTTGAATGCCTTTACCATGCTGCATTCCGAAACATCTCCTCCCACGTGCACATTGTGCGGGACGTTACAATCCCAAATGTCCTTGTACTTGGGCAGGTGATTGATGTTGATCATCTGTAATCTGTACGAGGCCAACATTTTGCGTTGATCCTACCCCTTCTTTTTTTCAGATCTCGGTACCGATGCAGCACACTGAATTGGTGGTAGGTGATCGGAACGCTGCCAGGGACGTGTAGCGGCAGGTGGATCCGTTCAGCAATCCATTGGTTGGACCACCAATCTTTGCAGGAACTCGGCAACGTCGAATGGTCCACCGTAATAACCCGCACTTGGGGCTCGGACCCATCATCCGGGACCGTGGCCAAGGCAATCTCAACGGGCACAGGTACGAAATACGTTGACGTGGGCAAAAAGGCCTAAACGAGGCATTGTAAGGAGCTCTGAGTCAAAATCAGAATGAGTGGATGCTGCAAGCGAATCTATAACTCTTCAACATCGTGCATTCGGAAATGTCTCCATCTTCATGCAAGTCGTCGTGTAGGTATTCGAGCAAGGTGTCCAGAGAAATTGTTGGCAGTCCCAAACTTTCGAATAATTTCTTTTGGTCAGCCCCTTTCACGACGAGGCCATGTTCACCTTTCGCCAAATTACGAAATTTTCCCCAAAAGTGAAAGGTGAGATGCTCCAGGGCACATCCTCTGGGAATCTGCATAGGTAGGTTTAGTTTATATTAACGTCGCACTAGAAGCAACACGAGGGCTATTGGCGACGGACCTCATAATTTTGAACCATGGTCAAGTGACGAGGACGACACCTGAGCTGGCACCCCCTCTCCTAACATCCACACCACGCCAACGGGAGGACTTTGGGCCCCGAACAGATTTAACGTGCATCAGCCCCGGTTACATGGCGGCCAAGGATCGAACCCGCGACTGAACGAAAACCGCCGGCCGCTAGTCCACGACCTTGACCACTAGGCTACCGCGGCCCCTGCAGGGGTAGGCGGATGCGGTTGTCGATCCACCGATTGGTTATCCAATCTTTAGAGGTCACGGCAGGTTACTATGATTTACCGTGATCACACACACCTGGGGATCCCTACCATCCTCAGGGATCGTGGCAACAGAGTTTAATGGGAATCGTCTTTCTCCGATGCTGAAAAACAATCACCGCCATCAAGTCATTAAAAATTTTGTTTTTTTTATGAATTTGTTTTAATTTAAAATATTGTTTTATTTATTGATAGAATACATTTTAGAAAAACATAAAAACGCCATTAGCTACCTTTCCCTTCATTATCTTATTAAGAAGTTAGTGTTGTGATGAGGGGGAAAAAAAAAGATGCAGTAATAATTTTGTTAATTTGAGTAGGATAAAGCTTTGATATCCTATTTTTTCAGCATTTTGATCAAGAGGTTCCTTCAAGAAAACGGTAAGCTCAAAGGGTTCCCTTAGTGTAAAAAGGTTGAATACCCTTGCTATAGATAATCGTTTCATTAAAAACAAAAATTGAGTTAAAGTAATGATTTTAAAACTTTTGTTTTCAATACGAGAGTAATCCAAATAAAATCTTGTAAAAAAAGTAAATGAAAAGTGTATATATATATTTATAGAAATATAAAATTTGCTTTTTTTTTTTTTTTTTCCAGTTTTTATTAATTTCGCTCTAAAAGCAACACGACAGCTATGAAATTTAAAATATATATTACAATCTGTGTCTTTTAGTTACAAAAATCAAACTCTTAATAAAAGCAAATACCTTGATATAAATTTTCTTTCCTATTGGGGCAATTAGAATAGGATACAATATTAGCAACAAAATTCTAATAATTATTTCAGTTAATACAACCACATACTTACAATACAGCACCGCATACAGCAATTTGTTTTGACCAGGTATCGGCCTTTTAGCCACTCAAGGGGCTATTGTTTCAGTTGGGTCTATTTTGGCTAACCAGATCACTTTTCGCGTACGAAATCACTTTTCAATTTTTAATCGTTTGCCTCTATTTTAATTACATTTAGCTTAAATATATTCCACTTAATAATTTGTCATTTCCTTTAATTTCAATTACATGTAGCTGATATAAAATTCAATTTAATAATTTACTGGTTCCTTTAATTTTAATATCGGAAAAGTTTACTTTAATTCTAATATTTAATTGAGTAATTTAACAATAATTACAACAAAAAAAAAAAAGCGCACTTTGGGTGGCAAAATCTGTTCTTTGCAAAACTTTATATATAGAATTGTTTATTATATTAAAATTTATTTTTATATAATTAATCAGTATACAAAAAATTTGAACATTGTCGATGTGATACGATTTTGGAAAAAAAAAAAAAAAAAAGAAATAGTAGAAACGGAAGAATGACTATTTTTAAAACAACGAAAAAGCCAGTTTCTTCCTAGTTTGGGATACCTTTCAAATACTTGAACGATACTGAAGGGCAATTTAGTCTCACGAGGGACAGAAATCTGTTGATTTGCTTTATGAGGGCGAGGGACCCCTTCCTACCGGAAAAGCTAGCAAGAAACTGAGTAAAAGAACGATAGGGATTCAACTACTCTTCTTTTCTCTTGTTTTGAATGGGGGGAGATAGGAGAGGAAGAATCGAGGTGGGGAGACAGCTCTACAATACTTTCTTCTTTAAGTCTGTCTAAAGGAAATATTCATTACCCTGTGACGTCATTTTCAAACTTCATGATAGCTGTCAAAACATAAATATAAGAAAATGGAAAATAGAGCTAAATTGAAAAAAATTAAAAGCATCTAAGAAGTTCCTAATTTGATTTCAAGCGAAATAAGGAAAATTAAGAAACATAAAGCTTGTAATTTCTCTTTTATAAGAGAACTATCTACTTCTGCTCCATATGACCAGTATTGTATGAGTACTTTGTTCGCACTAAGTAACGCCCCTTCCCAGTACAGGGAGCTTTCATCCATTTTTACTTTCAGAATCACTTGAAGGGAGCCATAAGAGGCTGTGAAAGGCAGAGAAAAAAGTAGATGAGCTGTTTGATTGCTTAACAGTATGAATCATTTTCTATTACTGAAGAGATGAACAGGAAGACAAGTTTCCAAGGAAATCATAATAGAATTCCTGCTTCCTCAAAAGAACAGGCTATCCTCTCTAATTTCCAACTGTAGAATACATAGATCAAAAGTGGATAGTTGGAACTAATGCTCTTCTAACTAGCAGAAACTTCTAGACATACTTTGCACACAGTGTTACCAAATTAATTTATTAAATGTGCAACAACCAGAACTTTTTACTTTTGTTCAAATTTCTACATTTTAAAAATACATTAATTTAATTGAAAAGCAATTATAAAAAGATGGATAAACAACATTTCGATCCCACAGGAATTTTTATTCTTTGAAAGAAATACAATGATGAATGAAGCAGCACATCAGCATTCAAAGAGAAAAATATTACAATTGACTTCTACACACTTTTTTAAACACAATTTTATGTAATACAGTAGATAAGATATAGACATGATAATACAATATAGTTAATAATACAGAAGAAGCTAACATTACAGTTAACTACTACATACAAATGTTTAAAATACTAATTACCAGCAATAAAAAAGTAAATTTGGCACCAAAGAGAGGGGACATTACAACTGGTTGCTACCTCAAAGCACAAAATTTTTAGAAATGATAAAAACAGGAATTCATGAAGAAAACATACTTACTTAAAATGCAATAATATTCTAATAAAAAATACAACAACACTTTAAAGATTAAAATCTGTTCTACAACAAAGAAGCTGAACTACCATTACTTTTGTGGCACATTATTTTCAACTTATTAATCGATAGTAATACAAAGATCCACTTGCATACAAAGAATGCACATACATTCAAATTCCCTTCGATTCACAGCAAACTTTTAAACGCAATATTTACATTAATTCTTTAAATTTGAAAAGAAACACATAATTAATTCTTGGTAAATGATAATCACAAACATTTACTACAAAACTCAGTTTACATTTTAAGGAACAAAAAAAAATTTTGGTTCACAAATTATAAATACTGTTCTTATATTAACAATAAACACATTTTTAATTATTGACTAAAACCAATAACTTGTTTGGTTGGTAGCCGTTCAGTTGCATTGTTGCTTCAAGGCATGAAAGAAAGGTGGTCATTGAATGGTCGTAGTAAACATTATCTGAATGGCATAAATACCAAACATCATTTTGAGCTCTAGATTTGATATTCAGTGAAGGGTCGTGTAACTAAAGATTGTAGTAAGTTTTAGCTAATTTTATGTATATCGAGCAGGCAAAACCAATAAACTATTATTTGAAGACCGTGCCGCAGAACAGTATTTGGCGTTTGAGATTCAAGTTTATTTCAAGTGCCTTTTAATTAAATCTGACAAATAGAATGGGCATTTTTCAATAATTTCTTTGTTCTTCAGAGAATTGGCAGCACTTGAATCTTCAAATTGCTTTCCAATAATATTCATCTGGTGGTGGCGCTAACATCAAAATTCATTAATTTTATCTCTTCAACCCAACTTCCATGGCTAGTTGAGGAAAAGTAGTGCCACAATCTATAATTCGAAAGTCAGATCTTTAAAGATCCCTGAAGTTGCAATAGTGTAATGTCCGGTTTAATCTGATTTTACACTATCTTCCTGCTAATTGATGGCTTATTTATTACTTCTGATTTTCACTTTTTAAATGTTCTTTTAATTCTCGTGCATCTAAATGTGCAGTTATATATCCACATTTAAGAGAGTATATCATTATATAGTGCCCTCACAGTGACTTGTAGTAAGGTTGTGCTGTTGAAACTTCTTCCATATATCTAGAACACTAAAAACATGGATAATCTATCCAAAATTCAGGCTCATAAAAATATTTTAGAAAATTCACTATAGCAATTTGTCTTCTTTTAATGAAGATTTGTATATTAAAAACAAATCATTTTCATTAAATGAATATAAATTACATACATCCTCAAAACTTAAAGATATGCAAGGTTTGCTTTTAAAAAGATTAGCATAAATGATAATTTAATAAAATTTTCAATTTACAAATTAATCAATGAAGTGGAATTGGAATGGCAGTGTATCTTGAAAATTATTGACAAAAGAGCCAGATGTGCCCGGTGATGGTAGGGTGCTTGGGGCAGTCAGGTGATGAAATTCTCTGAAGTTAGAGAGCTCTCTTCTCAGCCCCAGGCCAATCAATTTCGAGATGTGGGCCATTGTATATGCAGTTGTATGTAGATATATCTTGATGATTATACATATATTAAATCTTACAAAATTTTAAATGGTTGGACATTAAAGACAAATCTAACTACATTTTCTCAATGGAAATTTTATATAATTTTATTTCTCAAGTTTTTAAATAATAATGAAATAAACAACATTTTATCTCTACAACCACATGATTTTGGTTGACTCCATATCCTCCAGGCCTGCTGTTTTCTCAGAGAAATATGCATAGAAGATAAGAATGAATTGCCTTCAGTACTTGAAATAAGAGAAAAAGCTTCTTCAGGAGAGTTTTAAATGTTTTTGAAATTTCCAATTCGAAATTTTATTTTGAAGATAAACATCTCTAATCAATGAAAATATTTCCTCAACCAAACTTAAAGATTAGACTCATTTGAAATACTGTATCAAAAATTAAGGCACATCTTATAGAATAAAAGTTCTCCATCTCCACATTCCTTTCATTTGACCCTTTCTGTTTCTTTGGTGATACTTTGATGATGGGGTTTATGCAATCCATCTTATTTGTTTATTTAAGATATATATTTCTTCATCCCCTCAAAGTCTTCTACAAATAAATCCCCATTTTTGATTTTAACCAAAACATTGAACTATTTTTCAATCTAATGTGATTCAAACAACATAAAATTCTAATTTATTCATGTTCCCATCTACTTTAGTTTCCTCTTCAAAAAGAAAGAAGAAGGTGGTGGATCATATTACTGACTTTGTTTAATGAAGAAATGAAATTAAGATTTGTGGTCTATAAACTTAAAATTCGAACTTTGGAAAAGTAGAATATAAGGCAAGAAAATCTTTTGTGACACTAGTCATTCTAAATTACAGGCCCTCAAAGCAAAAACAAAACAAAATGGAATCATTAGGCAGAGGTACAATTTATCTAATTGAAAATTATTTCCATTTTAAACATGGTGAAATTACATTATTTAATATCCCACTTTCAAATATGAATGACAACTGGATGTTTATAATAATTTATAGATTTTATTTATTCAATGCAATTTCAATGACAAAATAGAAAACAATTGAGACTGAGTCCATTATGCAAAGATTTTTACTTATTCATATTTTGAATGTTATAATGATGACATTTACACTTTATTGTAGTTTTATATAAAAGTTTGGAAATTAATATTATATTTTGTTTTCTCAATAAATCATTGTTTTATTTTTGAAATCTATATGTATCAATTATTCAATTTTAAAGTAATTTATTACTTTCATAGCTAAGTTCTAAAATGGAAAATCAAATTATTTGCTTAAATTTCCATATTCTTTCTTTAAAACTTTCAGATTTTATGTTCAACCCAAATGAAGTGGAACATATCAGCCAGTCACGATATATTTTACATGCTTATTACTATTAGCAATAAATATAATGTTTCAAGTTGAGAATAAATAATATAATTAGATTTTTACATATAAATATTGTAATTTGGATTCTGTAAAGATTAACAAATGTCTTTTGGTCTACATTATATACAGATGGTTGTAAAATAATGAAACATCACAGTCTCATTCTTATGGCGTTCTGAAGAGGGTTTCATGCTAATGAAATAAGTATTATAATATATTTGTACGAGACAAATATATTCTTTGACCTTCATCAACCTGTGCCTCCATAACACGGCTCTGCAATAATTTTTATGTTATAATCCAATATCACATGAAGGACAAATTTTGACTTATTAATTGGAGCATCATGAAATGAGTGTTTATTAGCACCTTACTAAGCAGCAACACAAGTCCTGTGCTTAGTTTGGGCATTTTGTAAATGCAACCACTATCAGCCTGAGTGTTTTTGAGCTTTAAAAATCAAAGCCATGGTGCTTTGCAAGAGAAAAACCTCTGCCACATTTGTGAAGAGAATGGCTTCGTCAGTTCTTTATCTGTGCATAGAAACAACCAGGGGTGTGTTGACCAGTCCACCAGTACAGGACTCTCCCCAGGTCTTGGCTTATGGACTGACACCTCAGCTGGCACCCCCTCTCTAACTTCACCATGCCAACCAAAGCTCATGTTATAGATGTTACAACCATCAGATTAAGGATAAGACCATTCATAAACTCAGCTGAGTTAGCGATTTGTGTTGAAGGAAGGACACAGATTATATCTCTTAAGAATAGCAATTCAGGTCCAGCTGACCAATGTAACTTTTGCATTCAAAATGGTTCATCCAAACACACCCAATTGAAGTCCAGAAGATGTCTTGATCTTAATTTTAGCAAATATCCATGACTGTTACAGGACTTTATAACCTAAAAGATCAAGAACTTTGAAGGACTACCAGTTATTTTGGCCTATCATTTGAAATTGATTATCTGGCATTTAAGGATTGAGCTCACCCTCATAAGTAATGGACTGCCTTTTCAAGGTGAATGCCAAGTGAAAACTTTTCTCAGTGCGTTTAGAAATGTGAAGTTTCAACCTGGAGTACTCGAGATCCATAGAATATGAATCAATGTGGGCAAACATGAAAATTTAAATGCTAAAAATAGGTAATGAACAATGACTAACTCTCAGTTCAGACAATATTCTCAAATTGGGGAGGAAAGAATCAGAGTTTTATTAATGCAATTTATAATTAATGACACCATTTTAATTCACCTGCCAGAGAAATGTGTCTATAATAAAATTGAGTTTGTATAAATTTGAAACAAATTTTATATTCAATATTTATACAGAATATGGTTTTAACACTATCCTTTTCTTCAAACAAAATGATTAGTTTGCAAAGCATTCAAGCATATGAACAACCTCAAACTTGAGTCCCAATGCTGTATCAGAAGAGACAGTACAGAGGATTACATGGTCAGCCGAGAAGATTGGCCTGTTCTATTATCTTGGCAATGATTTTGGTGATGAGCAGGTTGTGAGAAAATGATGGGATCTTGGTGAAGTCTCCGCCAGGAGAAAAGAGTGTGGACATCCAGAGCTTTCGGTGAGTCACACCTGGCTAGTCACAGAATATAAATGTCAGATTAATGAGAATCCCGATCAGACATTCGTGATGATCCACCACGTGGATCTGCTAGATGCTGTGTGCTGACAGATCATGTCCCACCAGTGCAAACCCCAGTGTGAGACATTATTAAATGCTTGTGTTTCATTTATTGCTGTTAAATGCCTATTTACTAGTGTTTGTCTTGTCTGAATATTTGTTGAATAAACATTATTGTTTCATTGTCAATTATCCTCCATGTTAGGACGAGTTTCAAGTCATACAATCTTGAGATTTTGTAAACAATATAATGGCCTTCAATTTCATCTTGTCCATAAAATATTATATTAGGAAAAGAACGAATTTTTCATACATCCTTGTTTCCAGATCTTTATTTATTCATTACTTCAGTACATTTTACTGTGGGAAGATGAGTCAAGATATGAGTAAAATAATTACAGAGAAATAAACCACATGAAAAATTTACAAAAACATTGTTCCATAAATGTAGTACAAACAATAGTTATATCGTGAAATCAATTGTAAAAGGCAATATCTCAACATGTATTATTAAATCAATTTTAATTGCCGTACTCATTAATTTGTATATGCAGAATCTGGCCACACCAGTTTCCTCCTTCTCAACCTGGTACTGGTACATTTCTTAATTTCTAGTATTAAAGAAAATAAATTACTCACTTTTCTAAAATTAATCAGATTCAAAAGCATTTCATCAATTTTAACCACTTATTTTCAATTGAGTTAAATTTTCAAATCCTTAGATTTTCTTTTACTAATGTTTAATACCCATAAAATTCTAAATCAATTCGTCTTATAAGGTAGTCCGTTAATTACTTTCTCATATTTGGTTCCTTGCATGACTAAGTAACTTTCTATTACAATTTATATTGTCTTGAAAAGAAACCCCGTCAGCTTCATAATGTACATTATCTGCCGATGCTTTTGTGTTAATATCAATAATAGCTATAGTTTTAAAAATATTTAATAAATTTTCATGAGCAAAGTTTGAAATATATGCATAATAACTTGATCTCTACAATACTTGTTTCTCCCCAATTCTTGTTTCATAATTTATGCTTCTAATACATGAACACACTTTGCAAATCTCTGGTGAGATTTCTTTCTCTGTAGATAGTAAAAATTACAAAAGCTAAGTGGTCTCTAGAATGGGTTTTGAAAAATTGGGGGAGACACTGATATTAAATTCTTTCAAAGACCTGTGGGAAAATCTCAATTTATTAGAAAAATATCTAAAATTTATATTTATTTGTATAATCAAATTACAACATTGTAACTTGCCACCTGGCTCTAGTGATGTGGCACAATTAAAATTAGGAAATTCCATGTGGGTTTTCTTTGTGCAAGTATGACTTCCCAGCAAATTATGGGCTGATACAGAGTTTAATTCTTAATTTTGGAATATGAAAATATCATGTAGTTGAGGTTTTGCCTCATTCTTCTGCATCTTCTGAATTTTTAGTCTTTAATAATTCAAATTTAATTTTTACATTGAACTTAGATATAACATCTTATTTAATTTATGTTAACAAACACATGAGATGAACTTTAAAGAATAAATTTTGTAAAGATAGAAGATCACATTATCTACTTCTTAGTGTAAATAGATCTAACTTCAGTTAAGTTCACAGTGGATAAAATCTACAAATCCAATACTAAAAGTGTGTTATAGTCTAAGTAGTCGGGACACAGAATTTTTGGAAATAAATAAATTATTATAGGAGAAAAAGCAAGCAATCAATTAAAGTTAGCTCTGTATTTCAAATCTGAACTATGAAGCTAGTTTTATTTAAATTATCTATCCATAAATTATATAGCTGGAGCATGTGTCTTTCCTTGAAGGCCATGTAGGCGTTTTCACCTTTTTCTTGGAAAATGAATGGATGGAGATCAGGGCAAACCTCAGTTATATCCTACCCATAATACCATAAATTTAAACAAATTTACATTAGAAAATTTAAAGGAATCTAAAAGTTATATTTATTACTGAATGGATTCATATATCACATGGACACATAGTATCAAATTTAGCTTCTAATGCTATAACTAAACACTTACCAGACTGGGCTTTATAATGCAGGGCCGGATGCTTACACCAATAGGAGCAATCCTCACACAGTGTACATATCACTAGTTTTCTCACTGTTTTTAAAGCTTTTTATAGCCATAAGCCCCTCAACTTAAAACAACATAAAGCGACCTTTTGAACTGACAGGAATAATCAGATTCTTCCTATTTGTGCTTTCATAAGCCCAAAGACCTCAAGTCCTATAATCTTCTGCTCTCTCAGGCGCACATCTAAGCCCCCTTTAGTGTTGGGACCACCTCTATTTTTAATACTAGAAATATTTAAGTTTCCCTTTACTTATTGTGAAAAGCTAGATTTAAACTCAAAACATTTGCAGACTTAAAATGTTCAAAATTCATGAGTTCTCTACCACTACATCCATTTGCTACTATATCTTTAAAATTTGAAAATTACATAAATACACAGTTTTTCATTTTAACATGTAGTTTAAAACAATTCAACGAATAAGTAAAATAATCCTATAACACTCTTAACTTTTGCTACATAAAATATATGCTGATATTCAAATCTACATCAACAATTAAATTCAATATTAATATAATAAATGAATTAATAAACTCCTCAAGAATGATAAGAATAGAATAATTAATGATTTATAATTTTAATACTAAACAAGGAATAAAATAAAACAGATTGTAAGTCAAAATTTAAAATAATGGACAAATATTGGATAACATTATAAAAATAATTGATAAACAAAATTG
>BMAW01077110.1:822621-840531 GCA_019974015.1 Nephila pilipes
TGCTTAATAGAATGTTGCGGTTTACAGTTGTTTAAAACATATTTATATACTCCGAACAAAAATTGATTTACCTGATTTTGGACCAGCAACACTAGCCATGATTTTTAAGTTTACTTTCAGTACCTATAAATATAAAGAATAAATATGCTGTCAAAAATAAACAGGAAAATCTTTATAACTCAGATCTTGTCATAACTGACCAAAATTAATACAATGAATGTAATTGAAATATCATAAAAGGGGCGGGGAATTACATGACATTAATATAGTGCACCAAATGTTTGATAATATATAAATGTTGCTATAAATAATTTTATATATTTGATAATATATAAATGTTGCTGTAAATAATTTTATATATTTGATAATATATAAATGTTGCTATAAATGTTTCATCCAATAGACAATGCCTATTTTCCAACAAATGAACAAATATTTTCCAATTCTAAAAATACAAAGCAATCTTAAAAATAAACAATTTTGAAAGATAGAAGTTGCCCATAATAAAATATTTTAATAATTGGATATTCTATATCATAAAATTCATAAATTCAAAATTTCATGTCAATTCCTTCCAACATTACAAGAAATATTCAAAATCAGAATTTAGAAAGGAAATTGGATGACAATTAGAGACTGTATATTGGTTTATTATTTTTAATTATAGATCCACCCACGTAGTTTCATATTGTAAAAAAAAAAAAAAAAAAATTGCAGAAAACTCAAGTTAAAATACTTTTTTGGAAGTTACTCAGTTATTCCATCAATGTCATAAGCCATTTCCTTTTGTGCTATTAACAATTATACCAATTTTGTTAAACTGAGAAGAGAATTACAGAAGCTTTTTTAATGATGACTGTGAGAACTGATAATATATAAATAATACTGCAACCATTATATTAATCAAAGATACTAACTAGGTATTTATTCAAAGAGCACAAAAATATCTCTGAAAAGACATTTGAATTAAAAAGAGATTCATTAATACCTTTCGAGGACAAAATCTATAACATTTCATTTGCATATTAATTTTTGATTCTTTTAAAAAAGATTCACTTTAAAGCTCAGATTCAGCAAATAGATGAGCTTAGCATGTGTAATTTCCTATACTGGGATTTTGATTAGCTTTAAAGAGAGATCACAAAATCTGGAAGGAAACAAAAAACACTATTTTTTGGTACTTTCCTGCTATAGCAGTCCCATCAAATTATGATTTTGCTAAGATCCTCGCCAAACTTGTGGTGCCCACCTTGAAATACAACTTACCTAGGCAATATTTATTGGTCATTTGGCAATTTATCATTTGTGATCGCTATAACAGGGAAGTACCCATTTTGCTGTATTAAAAGAACATAATTTTGTAACACAAAAAGTACAGGGGTTGGAAAAAAAACTAGTTTCATTTAGGTTGATATTAAAAAATTAAATGAATTAAGGAAATAAATCTTGTTTATAAAACCATGGAAACTATTTAAATCATTCTATAATTAATATCTAACACACACACACACACACACAAAAAAGCTAGTAGGGTCACAAGTTCCTTATTGAAAGCTAAAATACAGATAACTTTGCAAACATAAATATTGAATATAATAATAATAAAACAGAGATATTCTTCACATAGATTTTTTTAAAAAAAGACGTGGGTGACTTAATTCAAAAGAAAACACTTGCCTCAAATAATTTATCCCCAAATGTAAAATCTCCCTGGTGAATATAATTTGGTGAAGGGAAGAATTTCAATGAGAACTTTTTTTACCCTGGCTTAATTCCTAGTTAGTGCTTGATCGTTAAATGTACTTTCTATTTCAACTTTGGCCTGCAACTATTAAATGGGTTAATTAATATTTTGATATCTTGTCTTTAATAAAATTTTAGCTAAAATGTTTGGAAGTATGTAAAGAATATAACTTGCATCACGAACCTCAATGAGTATATTTTAATGAAATCGCAAAATAATTGTACAATACACATCATTTTGTTAATCTTTTTTCAAATAACTTTATAAAATTTTATTTCAGGATTGTAATTTTAATTTAACAAGTTGTTGTCAAGATTTAGACTACATTTCACATTATCATCTATGTTTGTTTAAAATAATCTCGAAACATCTACTATGTTTCTCGGGGGTTCAATCTTGAACTTACAAAAGTTTTTCAAGCAATCTGTGAAAAATATTAAAATGCTGTGTATTTAACAGTTATGACATAAACAAAAAGGCACAAGATTTATAAGACAAACCGACCAGGAATCGTGCAAAACATTTCTAGAATTAACACTTATTTCTAATAAGAAAGAAAACTTTTGCCTTTTTCTTCTTTCTGCAAAACCTTTTCGTAAATATTTGATGTTAATCAGTTGAATATCTATTACTTTTATTATTACAAACATTTTATAAGACATCTTGATTCAAGTAGGTGTCCTTGGGGAAAACACAGCGACTTAAATAATAGGTTGTCGAAGTAGCAATACACAAGCAATAACATAAAAACTGAATGGTAAAACAGAACAAGAGTGATTCTAACCATGAAATTGGCACATTTAAACATATTTAAATAAGAATGTTATAATATAAATTTAATGGAACAAACAATAATGGTTAATCGTAAATAATTTATAATAACAAAAAGAAGAGCTCGCTGTTTTTATCAGCAGCTTATAGGAAAGATTGCAAGACACAGGAGCACGAAATTTTGTACAAAGATTCTATGAGAATTCATAATGTGAACCATTGAGCCATTTTTTTAAAAATTCAGCTTAGATTTTTTTAAAAATTTAAGTATAAAATGAATTTTGTCTTCATTAAGCATGCACAGATTGAAAAGTTCAATACACATTAGATACGTTGCCATAGTGCTCTTCTTGAGACAATTAGTTTGTTTTAAATTTATTTATTTGCTCTTGAAGTGTTTTAGAAATCATATTTCTTTGTAGAAGAAACACTTCTTTTATTTATTTGTTCAAAACTTGATTTTTTTGGAATGAATCATTTCAAAAACTCATTCTTTCATAAAGTTAATATCAGTTCTCTCCAAACAAGCAATCAGGTTTCAGAACAAACATTTATCCTGACAAAACGAAATTTTTCCAATATTATTACATCATTATTTGTTTGTTAATTATAATTCATTTGTTATTTTAAGCTGCTTGTTGACATTTTTTGGAAATTAATTTCATTGGTTTTATAGTATTTAGCATCGATTCCTGCTCTTAAAAAACGAAACCCGATTTCTTACAGTTCTAAACAGCCAGTATGAATTAGAAATTGATTTAGTAACACTTTTTCTTTCAGTTCATATACTTGGCAGTTGATTTGTAAATTTCTGTGTCATTTCATGTACAATGAAAACTAAAATAATTTCAGTTTTACGCTACCTGTATTAATCAGATATTGTTTTATTGTTTTCCAGTTAACATACTTAGTGATTGATTTCTGAATTTGTTTCATTTCATGTTTTGTGCAAACTAAGCTTATTTCTTTTTCAGTTCTAAGGTACCTGAATTAATTTTTTTTCCCTCCCCTATATAACTTTAAGCTGCCTATACTGTAAATTTTAAAAATACCAATAGGAGTGGAGGGGGAGTTCCACTACCAAGTCAGTCAAATTTATAACAGATGAATGAAAAGAGGTACAAAGATGAAGATGAAACACTGGACATCCGGGAGCACTCTCCAAAATTTACATTTCCAAAGTTGAGTGGCCCCGACTATGAGATGGAAGAGCGACAGGAAAGTTCTGACTGACCGAGGTTGCTGGGATTATGTTTCAGGAGAGAACGATCTATTAAGCAAAGATGCAAGTGTAAAGGAGACGCAAGCATTCTAACGAATCAAGGAAAATTTGTATATGACAATTTACTAATGAGCCAAACATCAGTTTCTTCCTAAAATTCTGTAGAGGAAATTTAACTCTACCTTTTTTTTTTCCCTTGACAACTGATTTAATTTAAAATGGAAAATATTTTTACATATTTAAAAATATAATTCAAATGAATATAACTATTAGTTATTAATCATTTATAATTATTTTGTGTTGATTAGAAGTTTGAAAATAATATAATTCTTATATGCCAAATATTAACTTTTAGCAAAAGATTTGTTTTGAAATTAATTTCTTTGCTAATGTTAAATATTTTCACTAACTAAACTTTAAATCAGTAGCCAAGAAAAAAGGTAGAGTTAAATTACCTCTACAATCAAACATTATCAATGGAAAGGTTGACTGGTCAATTCTACAAAAAAAAAAAAAAAAAAAAAAATTGAGCCAAAATCTAAGGCCTAGTGGGCATAATTGATGAGTTTTCTAAGCTGCCATTAGATTATGATAATCTAGTGCAATTACTGTATTGCTTAGAAGATGATAAACTTAATTTTTCATACACAGAAAATCAACACATAAATAAGGCAAGATAATGCAGAAAAAGAAAGATTCAGGACTTGATATGGTATCATATACATATATATAACTAAAAGTTGTGGAGATAAAACACACCCAAGCAGAATCAAATGAAAATTAATCACAGTAGAAGCATAATGGACCCTCAGTATAGATACTCATGGAAGCTATCGGAAACAGAAAGTTGTTTCTACTGTAATAGAAAAGGAGATTTAATAAAAGATTGTTTTAAAAGCAAAAATGATGTGAGGAAAGCAGTAAAGGATGAGAGCATTTGGAAAAATCAGAAGTTTAAGCAGCACATAGATATTTTCACTTAAATCTTATAATGTATCTTGTAAATCTAATTGTTTACACTTAAAATTTAAGGGTTTAAATATTGAACTGCTTCACAAGTGATATGAACATGTGAATTTTGGTTTATTAACTAAGACGAATAAAAATTCTAGTGTAATTGATTTAAAAAATTTAAAGGGTAAACCTGAATCTTTTATACAAGTAGTGATATTGCTAAATATATTAAATTTTCTTTTAAATATTCCCCTCAGTACAATAAGAAATAATGTTTTAGAAAAAGTACATATGGAAGTGTGGGGTCCTTTCACAATAAAATCATTAAAAGTGGAAAGTCGTATTTTTTTGTCTATAATTGATGATTAGATGCTGTTGTATATATAATTTAAAGAAAATGTGAGTATGCTTTTTCAGAAAAACAGTCAAATAGAAGATTAAAATCTGTTAGAAATGACAACAGGTTAGAATTTTGCAGTAGAGAATTCAGTATAAAAGTTGAGAGAACATCTGTATATTCTCCAGAAGAGAATGGTGTAGCAAAAAGATTCAATAGAATTGATGTAAAAGGGATCTGAACAATTTTGCAGTATAGTGGATTGCAATTACGATTTTGGGGTCAAGCATTTGTTTACATACATAATCAATATAAACATACACCAACCAAGGGCATGACACTGTTTGAAATATGGACAAGTAGGAAAGCCTCAATCAGACATTTTGAGGTTTTAGGATCTCTCACATTTTCCCATAAACCTAATATACTAAGAAATAAATTGCAAAAGAAGGCCAACATAGAAATCTTTTAGTAGGTTATGCAGTGGATTAGAAGGTTAAGCTAAAGGTTATTGTATATGGTTACTAGATATAAACAATGCATAATTGAAACCATACATGTGAAAATAGATGAAAATAAAAATGTGGTTTCATGTTTAACCACTTAACAGTTTCTGTTTTTTGTCATGTTGTGTCATAAAATAAGCATATTTTTGAAACACAATTTCTTATTCCTTTCAATTATATAAACTCAAAACAGCAGCAAAAACAATTTCAGACACTGATTTTAAGAAATTATGCTAATTTTTATTTATTGCGAAAAAATTACATTTTTACTTAAAGTTGGCTTTTTTTTTGGAATGATAGCCTAACTGGAAAGACTGGCGAAACTGAACTACCGGACACAGTTTATGCAACTTAGGGCCCTCATGTGTTTTAGCGTCAAATTTGGTGTCATCCGAGAAATGTAAATATCGATGAATGAGATGAAAGCATCAAAGAGACATGATTTTTGGAAAGAAAAAGAAGGAGGTGGGGGATTTGATGTTGAATGTTTTTGCTCCAAAAGTGCTCAAAATCAGGCCTTTTCACATTTCCTTGTAAAATATTTGAACTTCGCTTTTCTTCTTTGGTTCTGGTGTTTCTTTGTAGATTACCGTTTCGAATAAATCGATCTGCATATTGATTAGTTTCAGTGACTATCATTTCAAGAAGATTATCATCAAAGAAAATATCAAGAAATTTTAGGGTTCCATCACTTATATCACTATTCAAATGAAAAGCTGGATTTGTTGTGAAAGGCAAACGTGGTGGATTACTAGTATCAATTTCACAAAAGTTCAGAACTTGAGTAAGGCCATCTAACATTTCCGTTTCCTCATCACTGGAGAAGTCGGATAATAAACTTTTTGTAACCACCAGAATCATTTAGTGAAATTTCAGATTCATTGTCCGATTCAATATCAGAGTTACCTTCTATTATAAGCCGCTCATTGAGATTACATTCTATTCATTGAGATTCAGAGTTACATTATATTATCGTCACTCATTCTGCTTTTATTTAACCTCCGAATTAAAAAAAAAATATTATTTACAACATGTGATTCACTGAGCAAGTGAAAATCCAATTTGCTTTCCTTCCCGCTTAAAAAAAAGCAGTAAAATCTGACCTAGAAACCAGTTCAAACTTGTTTTATGGTCCTATTTTTACTGGACAACTAGAGCCACCTGTTAGAAACATTGCAAATTAAAAAGAACAAAAAACTCGGGCAAATCAGTGGATTAGCGTCGAAAAACGTGTTGCCCGAGCGGTGTTCAGGCAAATCAGGGAAGGCCCATTTTTAGATACCCGAGCAGCGTTCGGGCAAAACTGGGAAGTGGTTAATTGGTCAGAAATCATGAGAATGGGTTCCTTAATGAGATTAGAGGAATACATTGAAAAAATTACAAAGGAAGTAAAACCAGAAAATGAATGTGAAATAAAATTTAAATTTGAAATTCATATTTCACAATAGACAAGAATAGAATGACCTCAGAGAAAAAGCTCGCATATTGATGTTTATTATTATCCCCCGATTGGAAAGCCGCTTTTAAGGTCAATAAATGAGATTACTAAGTATTGTGAAAAAAGAGAATTTAATATTTAATTCTAAATTATTTAACTTTAAATCTATTTCTCAAATAAGGCATCAAGTAGATAAATATATATCTGAAAATTCAAGTATCGAGAATTCAGAGGAGTTGAATCCCCCTAACAAAAAAATTAAAGCTAGACTCGTAGCTCAGGGATTTAAACAGAGATTTGGATTAGATTATACAAATACATTTCACAGATCCTTAATTTTGCCTTAGTTAAATTATTTTTTATAATTCTAGTTTCATGACTGGGTTGGATACATGTACAACTCAGAAGTAAAAACAGCATTCTTATATAGTGAGTTAAATGAAGAAACACATGCATCAGCTACCAGGTTAGGTGGGGAAAAGGAAATGAATCTAATGTATGTTTACTATAGAAATCAGAACAGTAGAATGTGGAACAAGGAATTTAACACTGTTTTAGAGTCGTTGAATTTTCATCAAATTAGATATTTTAATTGTGTTTATATGTACAAAAGCAATGTAATATTGATTGCATATGTTGAAGATATGCTGGTATTTGGTAAAAATGAGAATTGTATTAAATGTGTAGTAAAGCAAAACTGGACATCGTTGAACTTGGAAGAGTGGAATATCTTTTAGGTGTACATTTTGAGAAGGAAAATGGTAATGTTTGTTTACATCAGAGAAATTATATTAATAAACTTAAAGCAATTTTAAGGATATTCCGAGAAGTTTTGTTAATTTACCTTTTATGTTATGATCTTTACCTCCAAAAATGAAGGAAAGTCAAATTGTCGAAAATAAAATAATGAAAAAGTATCCTTATCTGATCATTAATTAGATGTCTTTCATACAAGGCTGACAGAAGTCGTTTTGATATAGCTTTCAGTGTGAATACATTGTCACAGTCAAACACTGGTTGATTTTAATAGATTCACTTAATTATGTATTTATTATAAGTGATTACAAGTTAATTTTTTCTAGTATAAAGAATTGTGATTTGACTGCATATTCAGATGAAATTTGGGGATCCAATTTAACAGGAAGACATTCTCCAACTGGTCACTTGATATAACACTTCAATCAATAACTCCCAAGACTAACCCAGAGATGGCACTCGTAGTAAACCAGTAACCAGGTCTTTCTAGAGTACTAACCTTTGCTTGAAACGTGTCAAAATTTTAAGTCGATCGGACCAGAAACAGATGAGTTATCGAGGTTGGAGTAAAGTCGTTTTGTAGTTTGTTTAAAAAATGGAAAAAACCGAGTTTCGTGTTCTGATAAAACATTGTTTTTTAATGGGTAAAAACACCGTGCAAGTGAAACAATGGATTGAAAAATGTTACCCGGACTCTTGTCCATCAAAAGCAACGATTTGTCGGTGGTTTGCCGAGTTTAAACGTGGTTGTACCGACACAAATGACGCGGAACGCTCGGGTAGACCTGTGGAAGCCGTTACACCGGAAAATGTGAGTGAAGTGACAAAAATTATAATGAAAGATCGTAAAGTGAAGCTCCGTGAGATTGCTGAGATGACACAGATATCATATGGAAGTGTATTTACTGAAAAAGGTTTTTTCCAAGTGGGTGCCGCGATTGCTTTCGATGGAACAAAAACAGCAACGAGTCGATGATTCAGAAAGCTGTTTATCGCTATTTACTCGCAACAAAAAAGATTTCTTAGGGAAGTAAATTTTTGGAAAAGAAAAAGATTTGGAAAAGCGTTGGAATGATTGTATCACCCTAAAAGGTGATTAACAAAAGGTGTTATGTTGATGAATAAAAAAAAAGTTTTGCAAAAAAATGTTGTTTTCAATGTTAGTCTCGGGAGTTATTGATTGATGTGTTATATAGGTGACATTCCTTTTTCATGGAAATCCAGAAAGCAAAAGTTTATTGCACTTAGTTCTACAGAGGCAGATTTTGTGTCTCTAACTAACACTGAAAAGGAACTATTATGATTTAATAATATTTTCAATGAAATTAAGTTATTCCCCAAATTTAATCCTACTTTATTTAGTGACAATAAGTCTGCTATATATTACTGGGAAAATAAGATTGAAAATTCACTAAGCATAATGAATAAAGATACATTTCATTAGAAAACTTCATTATGAAAGAGAACTTAAATTGGAATTTATAGGAAGTAAACTAAATTAAGCAAATTTGAGACCAAGCCTCAATCTAAAAACAGACTAAAACTTTTCATTGAAAAATTTTTTTGCATCACCGTGGGGCGCAATGTTGGAGATCTGTAAAAAAAATTCCATCTTCATGACGTCAAATCATGACATATAGAAGCTAAGCCAATTTGATGCTTCCACTTGGCTATATAAAGAGGTAGAAGGAGCTATAGAAGAGACTATGTGTCACAAATGGCTAGTTGCAGAAAGTAGAACACATGTAGGAGAGAGTTCTTGTTTTACCAAAATGTTATTGTTTTCTTTATTACTAATTGAAATTGTGTTTTAAATAACATGTTTTTATGGAAAAAGTTTGCCATGTTTTTCTACATAAATAAAATAATTAAAATTTATTTTTAAAACTTAAGCATGTAGTAATGTTATGCTATAACAATAATAAAAAAAGGATTTTTTTAGTAAAGTTTCACAAAGGAGAAGAGATATATTCATTAACTCATTCCAAATTGAACATTTATGCTATTTTAAAATTAAATCCTTTACACATCTTGTCTTATAATTTTCAAAATTTCTTCTGGGAAAGGCAGTTTTCAAGAAGTATTGGCTAAAGTGAAGTATCAGGTGCCACATTGTGTGTGGTGATTGACAGTTTTTTGATGCAATAAAGATTTTAATGTACCAAATTAGTTTTTGGTAACCCTGAAAAATCTTCATTTAAGAATTTTTTACTAGGTCACATGTTTTCTTTTGTGGTTGTTATATGTTAAAGGCAGCTGAAGATTTTTGAAAATGAGCAGGAGATATTTTATAAATACATTATATAAATATATATATTATTTTGTTTTTTTTTTCCAAATTATTTAATGTTTTTTGTCATAGCCGAATGTCTTCAGTGGAAATCTTGGATAAAGTTCAGAATAGGGTGTCTCCCTACAGCAATGACGACGAAACATGGTGACTTACAAGATAGGTCGCCAAACATGCACGACTTAAGCTTTGAGTATGGAAAATGAGAAGGAAATAAAAAAAGACCAGAATCGTTCGAAGAATAATCCAAAAACCTTAGGAATTAAGAATAATTGATAAATATTAATTTTAAATAAAAAATCCTTATTTATAAGCAATTATTAATTAATAATTATTTATAAATAAATTATTGGACATAAGAAAGGCTTGTATATGGTGTCCATTAAATAATTATTTGTAAATAATTATAGTTAATAAATAATTATTTATGAATACTTTTTTTATAAACAATTATGTATAAAAAATGTCATTGTTTATGCATAATTATCCCAAGTACTTATTGTTTATAGACAAGTAATAATTATATATAAATTAAAAACTTTTATAAAGCTATAGTATATAACATTTTTGCTATAATGAGTAAGTTCCACATTACTTTCTAACGTTAAGAGGAATGCCTTGAAAAAGAATTCGTAAAAAAAACCCTACCTATCTCATCAGAATTTCTCTTTTGGAGGAAACACTTTAGCTATTGAATCCAGAAAATTGGTAAATAGTTGATGTAGATTGCATTTCTTGTGCATTTTATGCCACACGAACTCTGCAGGATACAAATTGAATTGATCAGCACAACTATGGCGTCCACATAGCAACTTTTTAATGCTACTCCACAAACCCTCAATGGAATTTGTGTGAACTCTAGTTTCTGGATCCTTGAAACAAATTCTTTGGATGACAGCAAGATGTGTGAATCCTTCATCTTCCAAGCAATCATAGGACTTTCGACAGTCTAGTATAATTGTGGTTTCTGGCTTAACATTTCCTTTGATTGATTGAAGAAGTGTATCCTTCAATCTGTCGGCCACGACATGAAGAAAACAACTATCAGAACCCCTTTGCACGCCTCCAAACACCCATGATCCATTCACTCTTTTACCTCTGTTATACTTGCACTTCCCAACCATGCTTTCCTCTATTTCCACAAACTCACCAGGACCCCCAAGCATACTACTTTCAAAAACACACATATCCATTTACACTTCTCGACAAAAACACATCCAATCCATTACACTGCTTCTAGCTACTCCTAGTTCGAAAGCAACAAAAACATGGTTGGCCTTTTTTGTATCCATATATTCGTAATCAACAAAATTTCAACCATAATTAACTTACTTTCAGCTAACCAACTGTTCTTTCGCACAGATCTTCTAATCCGAAGAGTATTTTCACCTCTCTTTCGGCATTCCCAAATACATCCATCTTCCAATTCCTTTTTTTTACCAAGCGCATATCTTTCTTGTAGACCTTTCAACCTTGCAAGATTCAACCTTTTGCACAATTAAATTTTTATCCATATACCACTGTATAACATTCATTTTACCCTTTTTTTCTAAATCATAAAAAAAAAAAAACCGTAAATTATATTTTCCCGACATGCTTCAAACTTCACTTCACACTTCAACAAAGAAACAAATAGAAATTCTTGATCTAACAAAGAAATGAGGGGGGGGGGGGAATTATATTGTATGCGATTCTAAAAATATTGTCTCCTATTTATTAAAAATCGTGGGCCATTTTTAACAAATAACAATTAGGAACAGAGAACATATGACATATGCAATTCTTTTTTTTTTTTCCAAATAATATGCATCAGGGTTACCATAACCTAAATCATCACATTTAAATCATTATCACTCCCAAAAGTCGCCAATCACCTAGGGTACACCCTATACCCGACTTTGACCGAAATCTTTTAAGTATGTCTGAAAGGTATGATTTACATTTTTTTTTAATGAATTGGAGGGAAAGGTCAAAATATTTGTTTTACAGAAGTGTAACAATGGAGATCTATGTCAGAATTTGTTGGGAGACCCAATTTGTACATCTTTGTTCCAGTTCCAAATAGAAAGCCAACTACTTTTTCAAACATAATTAAATATTTAGTTTATTTAAAATTCAACAGGCTATTTTTTAAATAAAATAATGGAATTCAAGCCCAAAGATGCAATTTATATTTAGTTATTAATGTAAAAAAACTTTGGTTCAAAATCTTGGACCAATTTATGGATGAATGAGCTATTATGTTAAGTGTTTACATATATCATAAATATAGAATGCTTTAAAAAAGTATTCTTTTTGTCTATTTATTAAGAAATGTATTGCATGCAAAATAATCTTATATTCCTGCCAATAAAAAAAGGTATGCAGTATATAAACATGACAATTATATGGACAACAGTTATTACAGTTCCTACTCACATAAGAAAACTATTAAATATTCAGATCTTAAAAATTGATTTCATGCACAATCCAAAAAAATTAAATTTAAAAACCAATTTGAAGCGAAAGCAAACATCAGAACGTGAAAATTGTTATAACAGCATACTTGAAAACGACTGCCATCTGAAATATAAAAAAAAAAATTCCGGTAAAGACCTAATATAGCGTACTTCTTGGCTCGTTTTTATAATCGCACCAAATGCGGAATTCTCAAAGTCTAAGTCAGAATCAATATAGCGTTTTGTCCGTTAGACAAAAAAGCATGTTTACTGTGGGGGAAAAAAATGGTGAAATTTTATCCGAAAGAAAAAAAAAAAAAAGTATTAAATCAGTGTTTTGTGGCAAACATTAAAATAAATAGGGTGGACCTTAATTTTACTTAAAACAATAAAACTTAGATAAATATATTTAAGATTATATACAATATATTTAAAATAAATATAAGATTTTTTTTCAGTAAATAAACTTATAATATAATATAACTACGATATGTTGAAAAAAGGTAAGAAAATGCGCTTAAATTATGACCGAAACACAAAGAAACGTGGTAAATCAGCATTTGAGGAAGACATGAATATATTAAAAAAATTAAATTCAAATAGTAATTTCGGCATTAATTAAATTAGTAATAATTAAATAATAAATTAAAAAGTAATATAATTTAGTAATATAACTAATAAATTAAAAAATAATATAATTAAGAAGTATAACTAATAAATAATATAATATAAATAAGAAATATAATATATAGATGTATGGAATTAGAATAAATAAAATATAAATAGTATAATAAAAATAAGAATTAAAATTCAAATATATATAGTGTAATATAAATAATTAAAATTCAAATACATATAGTATAATATAAATAAGAATTAAAATTCAAATATATGTAGTATAATATAATATAAATAAGAATTAAAATTCAAATATATGTAGTATAATATAATATAAATAAGAATTAGAATATATAGAAATAGAATAAATCAATTGTTAGAATAGTTCAAGCATGGGTCCCAGTAACAATATCCCCTTTTTATAGTAGGGTTACCACAAAAAAAGATTTATAGCATGCTTGTCTAAAGTGTGGCCCAAACGTAAATTATGAAAATATTTAAATTTACAAATTCAGTTGAAAAGTCTTTAAAAAGTAAATGTACTAATTTAATTTTTTTTTCCGTTAGCCATGGACAAAAGCACTGACACTCTTGATACGGCACAATTGGCAATTTTTATAAGAGGAATCTATGAACATTATAATATCATGGAAGAAATGATTGCTTTAGTATTGTTAAAAGATGCAACCAAGTCTGTAGATTAATTCGATGAAAAGATTTTCCTAATCTATGACAAATTTATCAGCTATCATAACTGAAGGAGCCCCTTGCCATGGTTGGTAAAAATGAGAGACTAGTTAAAATGGTTAATAATGAAGCCATCTCTGCCAGCAATACGATCTTGATGGCATATCATTGTAATATACATCAGGGTAATTCATGTGGAAAACTTTTAAAAATGGAAAGTGTATTAAGCGTTGTTATAAAAACCATTAGCTTTAAAAGAGCAAAAGGACTTAATCATAGACAATTTGAAGAGTTTCTTAAGGTAATGGACACTGAATTTGCAGATGTTATTTATTATACAGAAGTAAGATGGTTCAGTAAGGGGAAAATGCTCAAAAGATTTTACGATTTGAGAACTGAAATAAAAATATTTATGGAAACAAAAGGGAAACCTGAGAATGAACTTGAGGGCGAAAATTGGATTCTAGATTTAGCTTTTTTAGTAGACTTGACGGAACATTTGAATGATTTACAAATTAGAGTTTGAAAGAAAATTAAAATTTTGACTTAATCAAATAAGAGTAAAATATTTGACACATTTCAGTACTTTGGCTGCACATTAACCTGCGAGTTGAACAAAATGTGCTGCATTAATTTTTGATTTAATTCAAGAGTTTGAAAGTAGATTTCAAAATTTTTGAAAAAATCAAGAGTATTTCAACATATTTGCTACTTTATTTTCTCTATAAATAAATAAACTGCCTTTAAATCTTCAAATGGAATGCATTGAACTGCAAAGGGACATTCAACTGAAAGAAAAATTTGGGAATGTTTCTTTACTGGAGTTTCATAAAGATTACCTACCCTGCGGTAAATATCCTATTTTTCACAATCATGCTTTATTCATTTGTCTTCAGCTTTTGGCAGTACATATATTTGTGAACAATTATTTTCAAGAATGAAGCTTACAAAAAACAAAAATAGGACATAGATCACTGACAAATATCTTGAATATGCAGAAAGAATTGCTACCTCATCTACTGAACCTGATATCGATTTGCTTGTTCAACAAAAGCAAATTCATCCAAATCATTAATTCGAATTTTTTTCATCTTTATGAAATCCAAACTAATTGAAACAAAACTTTTACAAATTTAAGATAAATACGTACTTATACATAACTAATTCAAATTTTAAAATATATGATACAAAGAAGTTATTTTATTTTAATTATATTACATAGAGTAAATTTTTATTTCAATTTGTTGAAAAAATATTGTTTGTGCGGCCCAGAAATTTTTTTTTTTAATGTGGCCCTCAAATAGTCATAGTTTAGATACCCATGATTTAAAGGATTTTACTTCATAGGATTTTTTTGGATAGGTTACCAAATTGGCGATTTTTCGCCTTTTTTAATTTATTTCGCCAAGAAGTACGCTAATTTAAGATCCAACCTTTTTTTCTACCATTATAAATGTTGATATCAAGCAGCTTATATTATTTAAATAAGCAAAATATCTTGTTCACTAAGATATGGGTTTGTTTATAACAAACGGGATTTGTTACATTTATAAAGGCAAGTGTTACAAATGGGTAAAAGAAAATGGCGCAAAAACTTTCGGTTTTTTAAAATAGTCTAAGGACATAATGGTTTAAATTATATTTGTACCCTACTACAAGCAGATCAAAACAAATTGCAGTTATGTTAACAAAGTTTAAGCCATACAGTGAAGGTCTAATTTTAATTATACCTAATCCCATGAGATTAAGTATTTGTATTTAAAGATGATACACAATGTATCGAAAAATTACATAAACGGTCCCTCAGTTTCGATCGGAGAATTTCCTCAAATGAAAATTAATGAAAAAAATACAAAATTAGTAATAGTGAATAAAGTATAAAATAACTAAATATATTTTACTTACTTATATTCAGTGCTTCAGATATTACGGAAATATGATTTCAAATTGTCCGTTAAGTTACTGCTAACCAGAACAATGGTATGCGCATGCGCAAGACTGAACTCATTAAAGAGAGGCGATTACTCTCTAGGAGAAGGGAAGTTACGAGGGAATAGCAAAGAGGGGATAAGGACAAGTTCAACCGTAAAGCTTACTATGGGGGCGCTGCAGTATTTGAAAACCTTCTCTTTTTCCGATTATAGCGATATCTCCATTATTTTGTATACGTTCCTATACGGAAGTACGTAGATTTTTCTTTATATTTTTACAAGAAATTTTTTTTTTGCCTTTGAAATGAGCTCTGCGAAAAAGAGTCGTCATGGAACTTTCTGTTCCGCAATTGGATGCTGCATGAGTACTGGCACAAATTTACTGTCGGCAGTTAAAATGTATCATATCCTTAAGGCCCCCTTCGACACGCCACCACGAATTTCCCTACCTAATGTTAATCCTATGGAGTTACGTACTTAAAATCTCACATCTAGAATATTTATTTAAACTGCATGGAATAAAGTGCATTTTAAAGAGCATTAAAAAATGAAGGCTTCTGTGGAGTTACTTTTTTTCTGATTTTTGCAAGTATTTTTAAATTTTTATTAAAGATCTAAAAACTTGCATCCGGCACACTTAATTGATCATAAAAATACTTTGAATAATCGGGAAAAAAAAGTAATTCCACAGAAGCCTTCCTTTTTTTATGCTCTTTCAAATGCATATTTTTTTAAAAAATTTAATTTATTTCCCTGCATGTAATTTGTTGAGTCAGCAAAGTAAACAAGGAAAGAGGGGAAAGCGAAATTAAAAGTCCCGCCTTAGTGCGCAAGGATACATGGTAAAGACACGCTGACAAAAGGAGATTTACAATCCTTCGAGGGGGAGTCAGCCGATTTCTGGGAATTTCTTAGTGATCTTAGGATCCCCCCCTAGTTGCGTAATATCCGTTGAAAGTTTGTCTAGACAGGTCGTCAAAAGATTTATGATCATTTCCGGTGAAGTCGGCCGATTTCTAGGAATCTGAGAATTCCTCTTTTGCATGTGTATAATTATTATTATTGTGTATCACTGTTTATATTATATTTAAACCCCAAAAGTAACTATTTTATTTCAATTGACACAACTGTATATACTTATTCAAGAGATTACCCACAAAACATTTTAACTATATTTAAGAGAAAGATTGCGTGACTACTTTTTACTATTTTTTCAAAACGCCTTAGTAATAATCAGATTAAAATATATCGAATTTTTATGATTAAATGAAGAATATTATTTTACTGCATTCAAACAACGTATGGAGTAGCCGAATGGTTATGCTCGCTATTTTGTGGCTAGTGATGTTTGAGTCGAGCCGAGTGTTCGAGTCCTATTTTCCTAGAACTGCCAACATATTTTAAATTTAAAAACAATAAATAGCTCTCATGTTACTTCCAATTGCGATGCTAATAAATAGTCAATCCTTACAAATTTTGTTTTCAGAATTCGACCTCGAATTAGCTTCCCCCATTTCTTTAGTCTAATAACTAATGCAGAATGAAAATTATTAAATAGATAGTATATGAATAAAGGTTTCCTAATAAATATTATTCACTCTATGGGCTATAGTTTTCCATATCCTATAAATGTCGTACCTGACCACTTTTCAAAAATTAACTTGTTTTTGCGTATGTATTTTATGTCTGCTTTCGACAGTAACGAACTTAATTTTCAAAAATACGTCATAATAAATTTCTCCTGAATTTTTTATTGGATTGAAATAAAATATATGCGATACATATTTGATACCTGCTTTCACCAGTAATGAACTCAATTTTCAAAAATATATCATCATCAATTTACACCAATTTTTTTTTATTGAATTGATGGGAAACAAGTATGAAAATTAAATATTTTATTTACTTATATATTTATGTATTGACTAAAAAATCATATGTAAATTGGAATTAAGGTATGACTGAAAATAAATAACATTATTCAGAATCTTAAAAGGAAATAATTCGATATCAAAACCAACGTTTTTAAAAACAACGTTTTTATATAGTGGCAAAGTTTATTAGAGAAAATTATTGAAATATTAGTTAAAACTGTTAGTTATTTTTAACTTTAAAATTCACTTAAAAAGAGACATTTGTGACAGTATTAAAAAATTCATAATACTCATAAAATCAAAACATGCATTTGAAAGTTTGTAAGTCATTCTATTAAAAAAAA
>BMAW01077110.1:850531-877799 GCA_019974015.1 Nephila pilipes
ATAAAAAAAAAAAAAATACATTAGCTAATAAAAAAAAGTTCCAAATACAATTATATATTTTGAAATTGATCGTATTTACAAAAAAATATATTCTCTCATATATATGTAAGAGTTCCAAATACATTTTCCAAATTCAAAATATATTTTATAATTGACAGAATTTAAAAAAAAATTACATTCTCTTAAAAAAAAAGTTCCAAATGCAATTGTATATTTTATTATTCATAGTATTTTAAAAAAATACCATATCTCTCATATATATATACTAGCTGATACCCGCCCGCTTCGCTGGGCAGACGATAATATTATATTTTGGAACCTATACATAAAATATGAAGAAAATTAGAGCATTGAAACGACCTTTGTGTTCTCCAGATGGTTTTTTTATCGGCATTAATTATAACCTTGAACTCCTTTTGGTCTTTAGGAACTGAATCAACAGCAGCTTTGAAATCGTGAATATACCTGTTATGTTCATGTAGCGCCTTTTGTAATTGGCTAATTCTGGCTTAACACCTAGGAAAATACCACAATGAATGTGTTTTTCACGTTCATCATCACATACAAAGTAAAGCTGAAGAAAAGAAGGCGGTTGAGGAGGCTCAGCCAATAGGCTACCTATCCTGTGGTATACCTGCCCGTGGACTTTAAATGTTGGCATAAAATTTCCCTCCTTCAATTCTTTTGCTCCGAATGACGTCATCTGAAAAAATCCATTATACTTACGAATTGTAGAAAGAAAATGTTCTGAAAGCTGATCCTTATGGCTAAGAAGATCATGCAAAGGTTCAGGGTAGGATCTAATAGCAGGAAGCTGGACTTGACCACCACTGCAGCACATTCCTGGAGTTCTTCTATCCGTTTTGAAGCACGGAACCTCGAACAGGGCAAATGTTTTCTGATACTGACAATTTTATCACTTGAATAGTCAATATATATTTCATATTTAAAACCAGACACATTTTTGGAAGTCCATGGCGCTAATTTAACTTTTGATCTTTTTTCATTGTATTTAATTACAGCTGCCTGATACACATGGGGGTTATTAGAAAAGTACTTTCTTACAGCTGCTCTATGTACTTCAGGATGGCTTTTAGTATATTTTGAAGCAGCTTCTCTATGTTCTTCAGGAGGACTTTGAGTATATTTTGTAGCAGTTTGTCTTACTTGTTTATATCTAATTGAATTTGTGAATCTTTTTCTTCTTTTTTACCTTTATTTAGTTGAAGAGATATTACATCTATTATAATTGATTCACTTGAACTTGAAAAATCAATGTTAGATATTGATTGAGTCTTACTAACACAGACACATTTTCTTGAGGCTGAAACACTAAAGATGACTTATTTTCTTCATTTTGTTTCACATTATCATAACCAGGATTAACTTTACTTCTATTTGTTAATCCAACTATTTAAATATAAACATCAAAATGACCACTATTACAGTTTCCCGTAAAACGTAATCTTTTTTCCCCCTAAATTGTTTCCCCGGAACAGAAGCTATAAGGCAGCCACTTTGATACACTTCGAACTGATAGGAAAATAGCTCTGCCACCGCCATAATTTTGCAAATAGATCCATACGTGTTTGGTTTACACATTTCGGTAAAATATAAATCGTTAGTATTATAAGAGGCACCAGATAGCATTTGAATGCAGCATTTAAACCGATCCCAGTTGTTAAACACGTGAGAAACAATATTTCTCATTTTATACGCCATCGATATGTCACCAAACACCAGCAAAGATAGAGATGAAAATAAACATGCTCCGTTGCCAAGAATTTTAATAACTTTGAAAGGAGTAGGTATTCCATCTATCCAAATATATTCAACAAACCTACAATGAAATACTTCTTTAGTTAAAAAATATAACTAAAATTAATTTATTTAAAATCAAATTATTTAAAAATTCAACAAAAAATACTAACAAAAAAATAAAGTATAGTAAAATTTTTTAGCAAAAAGTCACCCGTATTACGTTATTTTTTTTTGCAAAGGGGTAACTCTATTGCGCTAGCAGCATATCTGGAACTGCAATTGAATAAGACAGAATAGCTCTTAAAAAATCATAGCATTAAAAATAATTCTGTATTCTGAAAACGATAAAATATCCAGCCATTTTAAAAACACCAAAAACATTTATTTCCTAGAAACAAAAAACTAAAAAGAGTCAATATAAAAACAAACAGAAACAAACTTTTGCGTAATATTTACATTAGGTTACAGTTAATACATACATCAAAATAAATATTTTGACAGCTGCTTATTTTTTTTTTATCAATGACATGAATAACATACCCTTATTATTCACTTGTTAAAAGCCAACTTCAATAACTTAGTAAGATAGCGTTTAGATTTACAAATATCAATTATCAATCATTATTGATAATAAAATACTTTTCTCATAAATTTGAAACTTACGTGTAGGTTCCACAATAACAAATTATCTTTTGCTCAGCAAAACGGACAGAAATCAGCTGGGGTTACCATAGTGTAGCTATTTAAAATTCACAATGCAAGGTCATTGAAATGCTTCGACTTGGCGGTGGAAGATATTTGGTGATAAATCTCTAAATGTAGGAATTTCGGGGCTCAACATTTACATTATATATGATAAACCTACAATACATCCTATTCAGCGGATTGTCTTGAGTGTGCGCTACTCCGTAAGAAATCGAAATTTTAGTATTTTTCAAAATCCCGCTCTTCCCAATCCACCATCAGCGCCTCAGTATTAAATTATTTCCATTTCGCACGCGCAAATCCCGCCAAGTAAACTTAATTGGTAGCAATGCACAGAATACATATAAAAAAAATATATTCCGTTTGGCGTCGGTCATGTCATTTTTGACGATAAAGTCGCCAACAATGACATACTTCATGGATAAGAGAGGAGTAACAGATGAAAATCACATTTTGGATAAGAATTCCGTAAAATCCGTTCTTAGTGAGCGTCTACATCGCAAAATGAGTAACTATACCAAATTTCAAGTCAATCGGTTGAATAGTTTTAGAGATATCGTGATGAGTCAGTCAGTGGTATTTCGCTTATATATATATAGATATATGAGAGAGGTACATATAAAGGTTCCAAATGCAATTATATTTTTGTATTAATTGCACTTTGAAAAATTAATTCTGTACGTCAGATTCGAATTCTACTGCAAATAAAAAAGCTTTAAATACGATAATATTTTTATATTTATAACATTTCATAAAAAAAAATATATATTACGCCACTTTGAAGCTCTTTTTTCTTTTCAAAAATTTTTACAACACTCTTGGTGAATATTTGAAATGCTGTTAAGGAAATTAAAAATTTAAAGAGATTTTATGCTTTAGAGAGGAGGAGGTATGTCATGCACGCAGAAAAGGATATATTTACTACATTCCATTATATATTGAACTTACAATTTTATTAATTGAAGCAGTTAATAATTATTAAAATTATGAAAGCATATTATTTAATCACAATGGAAAACCATAGAGCTTATCAATTTGTGTTCAAGACCTCGAGGAACCGTAGTGTTCTTTTTCTCTCCCATAGAGTTTACTCTTTGTGGTAAACATGGGTGTCGTGACCCCGGGATACGAAAACGATGTTTCGAGTCTCCTTCTTGTCTACCAATTTTACTTTTTTCAATTTTTCAAACGTTTAAATCATAGTTACACCTTTTTTAGCACAGCATAGCCGTATTTTGCTCTCGCTCTATAACACTTCACCAACTTTCACTTAACAATTTGTGAGAATAGCAACAAAAAATATAGACTGAGTTTCTACAAGTGAGATTTTATTTTTCTCTCTTCTCCTTTGTTTTTTAATTCTAAAGTAATTATTACATTTATTTCATAACTGTTCAAATATGAAATTATAATAGAAAAAATTAAAAAAATGATTTCATTTGTAATGCTGATTCCAAGGAAAAAGAAATTCAATAAACTTTCTTCATTTAATTTTGGAGCATTTTAGATGAGATAATACTGCATTTCATTTCATTCTTCTCTTTCAATACTCCATTTAATTCCTTTGAATAGAATTACATGTATTATAAATTTATACAAATAGTTTTGTATTTCTCAACGGCATTTCTTAATAAGATGATGTAAAACTTTTATTATTTTGTTTCTATTTTTAGTAAATTGGTTTTCTTTAAAAAAAAAAAAATTTCAACAGATGTCAAATTTGACAAGAATGTACTTGATTAAGCATTTTGCAAAATGTCTTTAACTATTTTTTAAATAATTTTATTGCATTCTCTTTACGCTGAATTCAAGTTAGCAATATTTGAATCGACGTCGTTTGATTGTAAATGCAAACTGTATAAACTATTCCTCTACGGATGTCGTTGATTACGATTGATTCTGAGAATTTTAAAAGCATTTTGTCAAAAAATAATATACATAATTCAGATTCGCATTTACATTTTCTCAATTTTATTGTTGTAATCAAGGACATTTTAAACCAATCTATAATTATGTAAACATATCTAGAATTTGTACTTATAGTTTTTTAATTAATATGTTACTGATAATTTAACTAGAAAAAAACATATACCTTTGTTGTAAAAGCTGATTAAAAGTCAAATTGGTAATAAAACTTCAAGACATTAAATTACAGCTTTCCAATTACAAAATTTATCTTAATTTCGTAAGAAACAAATACAATAATGTATTAATAAAAATGCATAATAAAATGCATTAATAAAAAGTATATTATTTAACAAAACCGTTGGTGAAAATTTTCAAATTTGGCTTAATATTTCTTAAATCTATAAGTATCAATTTTGTGAGGAGTAGATTGTTCAAATATAAGCCATTTTTAGATTTTGCGATTTTCATTGAGGAGTACAGATTCACAGCATTGTATGTATTGTTCGCTTCTCATCGTTCAGCTCTTGCGCCATATCTTACTCTAACATATTTATTAAAAAACACTAAACACTCATTGAAGATACTGAAAAACAAGACAATATATTTTATTTATTAATGCAGCATGGATAAAGCACTCTCTCTCGCTCGAATCCTGATTAATTCGACTATTCTAGATTATGATTTAAATATGAAATCTTAGCTTACCAATTCACTCTTTCTGATTTCAATTACTTCACACAATCAGCAGATGCTTTTCTTCACAAAACTAATTAAGGTGTTTCGATGCAAATTATAAATCTCTATCAGCAAGTTGTTATCCTCTATCTCCCTTCATTTCCTTCAATTCTATTTCATTTATATATCATTATATCTAATTCAATTCATTTCACTTCTATCTTCCTCTAATTTACCAAATCACGCATCCTTTTGTTTGAGAAGAAATTATAAATTTATGCAATTCACATTATTATAAAGTTTCAGAGTTTAATGCAGAGAAAATCGCAAACTGTCTAACGTCGCACATGTTATTCAAAAAACTGAAATTAGAATATTATTGATTGAATAACTGTTTTATTAATGTTGATTTCAGAAGACACAACAGAGTTATTGGCGAAAAACCTCGAAATTTTGAATTTCGATAAAACTTGCGTAGACTTCGTAACAGAGGCGATAGACCTCGTAATTTGAGAGACAATGACGACACTTGAACCGGATTCCCCCTTTCCAAACTTCTACACCTCGTCAACTCGAGGACATCGAGACTCGTCAGATTTAACTTGCATTATTACAAAATCTGCTGTAGAGATTGGAGGATAGCCTAATGGATAATTCAATTATGGGAATGTGAAAAGAGCAACGCTCTAAAATCTAGGCATTCAGCAACTATTTATGTTTCATTTTGGTCTTTTTTAGTAATGAATTTCTCATAAACTCAAATATAACTATCGAATAGTACATATCAATTTACAGTTTAGCCTTATTGTGTTCATTACAGAAATAAAGAGTTTTATGGATTTTAAAATAACTAAGTAGAAGTAATGCACATGTTGCGAATTCAATTTAGCAAAAAAAAAAAAAAATCGTTCCATGAAAGTATTAAACTTTGATATAATTTAATACAAAACGCAAATAAATTAGATGGTATAAAAAATAAATTTGAATATTTTTTTTTATTTCGAGTTACCTTAAATAAGCTGATCCCCAAGGAAATATAGTAGTTGAAAGAAAATCACTAAACTATTTATAATTAAATAAGATGTCATTGAGAAGTGCCTAGCACTTTTGTCACTTATTACTACAATAGTTATCTTGTATTCGATATATAACAAATCAAAATATGTCACTGAATTTTAACAGTTAAGTTATAAGTTCCAAAATGGGATCGTTTGTTCCTACGTTATATATTACATATTATTAAAAGTATGAATTACTCTTAATCGTATGATTAAAATTTACAAAAAATAATCTAAGACTTGGATATCAATGAATTCAAGCGCAGTTTCCCTTTTAACATTTTTGCTAAATATTATGCTCTAAGAAAAATCGTACACATAATTTTATAATAGACCATACAAACTGGTATCAAATCAAATATGAAAATTCAGAGCTTATGAGATATTCTAGCATTACTTATCAAGGAAAAAATGTAATTACCTTATGAGATATTCTAGCATTACTTAACAAGGAAAAAATGTAATTACCTTAATGCTACGTTGAGTTACTGCTTTTTGAAAATTATTATTTTGAATAAAATAGAAATGAAGAAATTAAAGTAGTTGAAATATTTAAAAGCAAATAAATTTTTTCATTCAACATAAGTAACAAAAGCCCTTCAAATGAAATATATTACATAATAAAGCAGCAATTACATAAACTCAATATATTATTCAAAAAATTAGCTAAATGAATACTATACTAATCTGACTGAAATAATAATGATGAGGATCATGTACTTATATCAACATACCTTGTTTTTAACCAAGACACTCTTATATTAAGAAAATTGACCATTTAGCGATATGCTAAGATGGATTTTATAAAAAATTAAATTAACGAATACCTTATGTGTTTGAAACAGGCTAGTCTATCATGTAAATGAAGACTATAACTGCGATTTTATTTTTAAACAGAATAAATATAATTTTTTAGGGGATCAATACTTCCATATTTTTTAACTATAAGAAACTGCATGTGATTTATTTTCAACTCTGACCTCCAATATATGTGAGTAATTTTTTGAGAGCTGTAAAGATAAGGGGTATCACTACTCTGCATGAATGAACTGGGTATTTGAATGATTTAACTTTAAAATGTCGGGCGAAATGCCTTCCGAGAGATTGATTGATTAATTGGTTTTATTAACGTCGCACTAGAAGCAACATGAGAGAGAAAGGAGACAGATATTGTAATTTGAAACCTCGGTCAAGTGACGAGGACAACATCCGAGGATGCACTTCCCTTTCCTAACTTCCACACCACACCATTGGGAGGACTTTGAGCCTCGACAGACTTAACGTGTATAAGTTCCGGCTTCACGGCGAGTCCTTAGTAGCATAAAGTCTCGAGCCCATCACTCGATAAAAACCGCCGACTGCGAGTCAGCGACCAAGACCTCTAGGTTACCGAGGCCATTGTTCCGAGAAAATACAGCTATACAGTGTACTTATTCTTTCGAAAATATCGGCAGTGGAACATAGTAGGAATTCATGAACTTGTTTTGGTGAGTGATAATATAATTACTATTATCGCATATAATAATTACTTTTCTTATCGAATCTCGAAAGCAACGAGGATACAATCTATAGCCAATTTACGTAAATGTTTATAAAAATATATAACTGCTCTTTCTAAACGGTTTTTAGATGAGAATGCGATTTTTGTAGTCACGTTCTAACTGCACTGGTGTTCAAAATTAAGAGAATTTGCATATTTTGTAGAATGTCATGAAAAAAATTGTACGAAATGTAAAAATACTGTTTCGAAACGAAGATGCAAATCTTGTACATCGAATACGTAATAGTATACGTGAATAGGGGTGGAACTAGTCGAAAAACAGGATTTATAAGTGCGCCTGCCAAAATCCGCATTTCGTTCGCTAGCGCATTTCGCCAAATTTCTTGGTGTTTTTTGCATCAATCGCTTAAATTAAAATTCAAACAGTAAAACTGAGTAACCACCAACGTTTTTATGATGGAATGAGGTGGCAAATTGTGGATAGGCTAGAAGCAGGCTAGTCTCAAATCCAGATTTGCAGATAATTCGATATAACGCTCAGCGTCATGTCCAACTTATGGAAACAACTTAAGGATACCGGAACCGTCGAGAGAAAGCCTGGGCCAGGTCGCCTAAGAGCCTTGATGGTCAGAGAAGATCACCATTTGCCCATTACAACGAGGCGTAATAGGGATGCTACAGCTTCTCAGGTCTTTCATGAGTTGTATTCAGCCACAATAACCCGAGTTTCAAGGGTGATTGTTTCCAGAAGACTTCATGAGGGAGACCTGTTTGCAAGCAGACCACTCATTTCTGCGAACAGGAGAGCCCGCTTAAAATGATGCAGAGATCATACAGATTAGAGCATGAATCAGTGGGTGACTGATGAATCCCGGTTCAGCCTGACCTGTGATTTTCGCTGTACTTTCATATGGAGAGAACCAGGGACCCGCTACCTGCCCTCCAATGTCCAAGAAATCGACCATTACAGCAGTGGAGGCTTAATGGTCTGGGCAGGCATCATTTTGGATGGCCACATACACCTCTATGTCTTTGAAAGAGGCACTGCGACTCTTGAGAGGAGTAAAGGGAAGAGGTCTTGGAGCCCTATATCCGCCTTTTCAGGGGCCCAATCGGTCCTGATTTTATTTTAATGGATGATAACATGAGACTACATAAAGTTCAGCTGGTCGACGAATTTCTGGAAAGTGAGGATATTTGTCGGATGTATTGGCCAGCCAGATCTTCAGATTTCAGTTCTATAGAGAATGCTTAGGACGCTCTAGAGAGAGCAATTGTAATTCTCAAGGCCCTTCCGAGAACCATCCAAGACCTGAAAACAGCGTTGCTAAACAAGTGGGACCAATTGCCACAGGAACTCACAAACTCCCTTATTTTCAGCATAAAATCACAGTGCGAGACCGGTATATCTGTAAGAGGGGACCATTCCCCCTATCAACCCATTTTCTTTGTTCTATTCTGCAACTGCTGTTTCATACCTTACGACTTCGATGAGTGTTACGAAAGAGCATGCGTGTGTATTATAACTGTTGAATGGTTATTTATTTTTTTAATTTTTATTTATTTATTTATTTTGTATTACATCAACCCTAGGTACACACCAAATTTCTTTAAAATCTGTCCAGTAGTTCTAGAGATAATCGGCCAAATCGGAAAATTCTCTTAATTTTGAACACCAGTGTACACACACACACTTATTGTAACATTTAATAACATCAAATTTAATCAGTTATTTCGCTGCTAATTGTTTTATTTTAAAGTCTTTTCAGCTTAACTCGCTACTAAATTATTTTCTTTAAAAAATCTTAGTTCAAATGCTTGATGTTTTCTTATTGATAGTTTGCTTTGTCAGCAATTAGCTTAGTCCTTGAACCGTTGAATCAGTTCCGAAAGGAGAAATGGTCACATTAAATGGACTGTCGAATGACTTGCCCCTTTACTGTTTATTTTCATGCTCATCTGAGAGAAGTGACTGAAACAATCGCATTTCGTCATGAATGACTTTTAGGGTATCAGGTAAAGTCTTATAAACTGCTGTTTGTAGAAAATGCAACACCATGAAGGAATCATCAGAATCAAATGAAATTCGCAGCAAATGTCAATTATAGGATATTATGCAAATTAATAAAGTTTCAGAGCCATCGCGCGTGCGCGGCGCGCGCAGCGCCCTCTGAATTGATGCTGAAAGCGTATAAATAAAGTGCTGTAGCGGGACGTTGAAAAAAGTCTATGATTATTTGTTAGTGGCAAACGTTTAGTGAGACCTGAGTATGCCTCCACGACGGAAGAATAAGAAATTCAAGCAACTTACGGAGTTTGAACGAGGGAGGATAATCGGCCTTCTAGAAGGAGGATTTTCCTATCGCGCAATAGCAGCTCGTATGCAGCGGAACAGTTCCACAGTGATGCGAGTTTGGAAGCAGTGGACCGACGAGCACCGAACAACTCGAAAAACAGGCACTGGATGACAGAAGGTGACGTCAGAGCGCGATGATCGACACCTGCTCCGCATGGCGGTGAATGATCGCACAGCTTCCTCCAGGCAGCTGGCAGCACGTTGGTCTACTGCTACAGGTGTACAATTGTCGGCTTCGTCAATTCGTCGTCGTCTGCTGCACCGTGGATTGCGTGCAAGGGTGCCTTTATACAGGATTCCCCTCACGGCGAATCATCGACGGCTGCGTCGGCAGTGGGCTCTTGAGCACAGAGACAGGCGAGCTGATTGGCACCAAGTTGTCTTTTCAGATGAATCACGCTTCAATTTGTGGACCCATGATGGCCGTGTTCGTGTTAGACGTTATGCCGGTCAACGCTGCCTTCCTGAGTGTATTATTGAACGACATAGTGGTCGAACACCCGGAGTTATGGTCTGGGGTGCGATTTCGTATCATGGACGATCCAATTTGATACGAATTGAGGGTAATCTCAATAGCAACAGGTACGTCCGTGAAGTGCTACAGCCCGAAGTCGTTCCTTTCCTTCAAGGCATCTCTGGAGCTATCTTTCAGCAGGATAATGCACGCCCACATGTTGCGCGGACTGTTCGAGACTTCTGTTCAGCACAACGCATGCAACTTCTTCCTTGGCCTGCTTATTCACCGGATATGTCGCCTATTGAGCACGTGTGGGATATGGTTGGTCGGCGTCTCGCTCGTGATCCGCGTCCTGCAGTTTCCAAAGACGAAATTTGGTTGCGCATACAAGCGATATGGAATTCTCTTCCTCAAGCAGATATTCAACATCTGTTTGACTCCATGCCACGTCGTATAGCAGCACTTATTGCAGCGCATGGTGGCTGCACCAAATACTGATTTCGGACGCTTAATTTGTTTCTTTTGTTTTGAAAATTTCATCATTTATTTGTATCAGTACAAGTCGTTTCTGCATTAAATTTCATTTGATTCTGATGATTCTTTCATGGTGTTGCATTTTCTACAAACAGCAGTATATGTTCATTGAATATAGAAACATATTTAGTTTGATTAAAGTGTAAAGGGTCGCAGGGTAGGGCAATACTCCTAAATGAAACATTTTTAACAAAAAGGATGTAAAATACAAACAGTGACCCAATTTGTAATAGGAATATATGTCGATATGATTTCTTTTCCTAGATTTTTTTTTTTTAAACTTTTTGTTTTGTTTTTTGTAGTTCAGAGGATTTTTTCGCACTGGTTTTTCTTCAAAGTCAATGGGAAAAATTCATTGCATTAATATTTTATGCAAATAATTTTTTGAGTTAATTTATCACTTATAATTTTTTACTTATTCAGAAAGATATCGATACAAAAAGTAAGAACAAAATTTTTAATCAGCAGTCAGGTACATTTTTATTTGTATAAAACAAATAAAAATGTACCTGACTGCTGATTAAAAATTTTGTTCTTACTTTTTGTATCGATATCTTTCTGATTGGATTTAATTTAATCTTTCTGATTGGTTAATTTTCATGTTTGGATTTGAAAGTTTTTGATTTATTACAGGAATAGCAATTATTTTAAGAAAATTTAATTCCTTTTATTTATCTAATATATATATAACTTATTTACATATAACCTATATACCGGTGGTTATAATTAAAGCTACACTATTCTGAGGCCTGTAGAAACCGTTTTGCGTATCGGATTTTGATGAAACTTGGAATATATGCTATATGGACCATGGGAGAAAGGTTTCTGCAAAAAAAAAAAAGTTCGAATTTAGACCGCTAGGAGGAAATGTGGGGCCCAAAGAAGGACAAAAGATATGTTAGAATCGTTAACATTTATTCAATTACAGAATATGCTCAATATGTGCTTCATTGACATCAATAACGTGTTGAAAGCTCATTCAAACGTTTTCAATGGTAGCGCAAAGCAATTCAAGAGAGATTTCAACCACATGGCGTATAATGCTAGCTTTCAAATCAGGTAAAGTCCTAAATCCTTCTCTATAAACACGGTCTTTTAGAAATCTCCACAATCAGAAGTCTCAGGGATTTAAGTCGGGTGAACGAGAAGACCATGCATCCGGAAAATGTCTGGATATCACACAATTTCGCCAAAGTTAGCACTAAGCAGTGCTTTGACTTAGCTCCCAATGTGAGGAGTTGCTCCATCTTGAATAAAGATAATGGTTTGCAAACATTGTCATTCCTGTAAAGAAGGAATGACCTGCTGTTGAAGGAGTTCACTGTACCGTGTACTCGTGACAGAGCATCTTTTAGGACCTTGAGAAGTGAGAGTTTTTAAGAAAAAAGGTCCGAGGATAAACTTAACAGTAAATTCACACCAAGCAGTCAAGTAAACAGAATGCAGTGGTTGTTGATGCAGGACATTAGGAGGTGAAGTACCCCTTATGCGGCAATTTTGACTATTCGCAGCTCCATCTAAATAAAAGTGTGCCTCATTTGACCATAGAATTTTCCAAAGCCACGCGTCATCAACTTCCATTTTCGCCAAAAATCGCCAAGAAAATTCAAGGCGTGTTTTACGATCTTAAGATTTCAGCGTTTGCATCACGTGGATCTTATACGGATACCATTTTAAAATGTATTGCAGACTTTTTCGTACTGTCGACCACGGAATCTCCAACTCGCGTGACACTGATCGACCACTTGCTGAAGAACAGATGGAACTGGGGGCTCTTTCAACCACAGCAGTAGCGGCTTCTTTGACAGTTTCGGTCCCAACCGGTTTTCGTCCTCTTCCGGACAGCACACCCAAATCTCCAGTCTCTTCAAATTTCATGATCATCATCCTCAAACCACACCTCGATATGGGGCCTTTTCGCAGAGCAGATTCTTTAAACGACGATATTCACGTAGGGCAGCTAAGTGGTTGCTGCCGTTCTGATAAAACAGTTTTACCAGTAAAGCTCAGTCTTTTTTTTTTTTTTTTTTGTAAGGGCATGATTAACGATGACAAATGCATGCTGAATGATTCTCTGGCTATGACTGCAAGTTTATATAGAGGTTTTATGGATTTGCATAAGGAATAATAGATAAAAGCAACCTGGTGGGTCAAACTTTGTACTAATTTATTTTTATTGCAGAAACCTTTCCCCCATTGTCCATATAGCATATATTCCAAGTTTCATCAAAATCCGATAAACAGAACAAGTTCTACAGGCACTGAATAGTGTAACTTTAATTATAACCACTCGGTATATACATATAACCTATTTACACTGAATGATGTTAATTTTCAGAAGCTCTTTTTTACGAAATATAGATTTTTATACAAAATTCATTATTTTTATTGTTAGCAATTAGAATTTATTTTGATATTTCCTATATATCACTGTTTCATTTGGAGAATAAAAGTCTTGAAAAAATTTGTTAATGAAAATATTAACTGAATTCGAGAATGGCCATCACATTGCGAAAAAAATTCTGTATTCATAAATTTAAAGATATCATCTTAATGTAAAACTTTTTTCAACAAGAAATGAAGAAATAATTTATATATAAATTTGATATAGTCTTCTTAATCATTTATTTTCAAATCACTATATGAAAAATGATGCAAATTTCTCATACTGTTGACCTTTTGAGAAATAGCAAGCATGAAACTAAATTATTCAATTCGTATGAAATTTAAATATTTTAATTTGGCTTGATGTTTTTAATTCTGGATTTCGTTATTCAAAGAAAATCTGTTCCTTCCTGTAATAATTAATGCTTTAAAATCAGTCATCTTCGTTTTTGAACTTTCTATTATGTTTTATTTGAAAATAGATATTATTTTACAATAAATTTGTATATTATAAACTCCTTTGCATTAAAATATAAAAATCTGCATTTTGCAGGTACAATTTTACATACATGATTTTTCTCATCAGTTTCGTCTTGTATAATATTATATCTTTCATGGCTTTCACCTTTTCAAGGGCCGCGATCCCTAGGTCGATTCGTGAGCATGAACCTTGATGATTGCTACACAGTATAAACAAAATATGGTCTCAAATTTCAATGTCTCAAGATATGTCATTAAATTTTTTATAAGTTGTGGGAAGTTAATTCACTATCATCTTTTAACAGCGCAAGAAGTGTACCTACAATCTTTTCATCTTCTCTGAGTGTAAAACTTATTTAAATAAATTATTATAGCAAATTTATTTTGTTTGAACAAATTAGTTAATTTATACATTTTTGAACCTTAAAACGTATTTTAATATTAATACGTCTAGTTTACAATTTAAAAGTTAGTAATACTAAACATATAACTTTGAAATATTTAGCTGATTTTATTACAAGGCAAGGATGTCTTAATAGTCAGATCAGACTTTTTTAAACATGTTTATTGGTTTACCAAGTTCTACAAGTAAAACACTAAATTAAATTAATTATTATGTTCTTTTCTTGTATTTTAATCGAGATCAGAATTTACGAGACTTAATTTTCTACAAACCCTTTCAATTGATTTTATTATTATCTGGAATGTACGAGGACAAGCATATAAATGAACTAAATGGATGTATGTATTTTCATTTTCTATGGGAATATAACTGAAATCGTTGTACGGTTGTTATAAAACAATAATAATTTACGAAAAAATAAATTATATTCGTAAGCTTTAACAGTTAAGGGTAAAATCTATTATAATTTTTATATTGTAAAATGTATATAGAAATAATTGCGGGATCTTAACGAAACTTGGCATGAAGGTACATGTCGGGAAGATATGCAAATGATTAGAAATGCAGCATGATTGCGCCTTACGTATAGCCGGCAGTGGGCGTTTAACGTCGTTCTCCGTGGAGTATAAAACAGGTAACCAAAGCTTGTTTGAGTGTGCTGAATCATTTACAATGGAAGAACTTAGGTAGACATGCCATTACGCCGTTTTCGAAGACAGTATGAGCAGCTGTCGCAGTTTGAGAAAGGGAGAATCATCGGCATGATGGAAGCTGGTTGGTCAGCTAGGTGAGTAGCTCGTCAATTAGGCCGCTCTGATTGTGTTGTGAGGAGGTGTTGGGACCAGTGGATCCGAGAGATGTCATTTACAAGAAGACCAGGCCCAGGACGCCCTCGACAGACCAGTCGTAGAGAAGACCGCTACATCGTAAGAAATGCATGTGTACAGCTGACTGCTTCATCGGCCACCATCGAGACACAGGTAGCACCTTCACTAGGCCCCCCTGTGTCTCCTCGAACCATACGAAGGCGCCTGGCTGAAGGACATTTGGGATTGCGGGGCCCATTACGTGTGCTTCCCTTGACGCCCACCATATTCCCACAGCTGGTGTGATGGTATGGGATGCCATTGACTACAATACACGGTCACTCCTAGTATTGATCCGTGGCACCATGACAGCCCAGCGGTATGTCCATGACATCCTGCAACCACATGTGTTGCCACTCATGCAACAGCTCCCAGGAGCCATTTTCAACAAGACAATGCTCGGCCTCACACGGCAAGGGTGTCACAAGACTGTCTCCGCACTGTTACTACCCTTCCTTGGCCTGTCCAATCCTCAGATTTGTCTCCAATCGAGCATATCTGGGATGATTTGGGACGGCGAGTTGGGCATCCCACGAGTTGGAACGAACTAGAGGCAAGGTTACAGCAAATATGGAACGAAATGTCTCAAGACATCATACAGAACTTGTATACCTCAATGCCCAATCGTATCGTATCGTGCATTCGCGCTACAGGGGGTTCAACTGGGTATTAAATCCTCCGTTCTTTTGCCTTTTTCTCTGAAATAAATGATCCTTTTTCTTTGATATTCTAATCATTTACTTATATCAAAGTAGTTATTACGTATGTAAAATTTCGTTTCATTTTGACGACTCCTTCTTGGTGCGCTAATTTTTTTGTCCATGAGTGTATATATATATATATATATATATATATATATATACTGAAAATTTATGAAAGAATAATTTAAAATATTTAAAAAGACAAAAATTCAGAAAGAAATGTAAAAATGAATATATTATATATATATATATATATATATATATATATACACTAGCTGTACCCTGCCACGCGTTGCTGTGGCTCAGTCTGGTTAAATGAAAATAAAAGAACTTGTCCATCCAGCCAATTGTGAATCTTATAATGGGCATAATTTTCTTTAATGGATAGTCTGGTTTAATTACAGAGAAGTTAATTACAGAGATTTAATCTTAATAATAACTTAATGCAAAAATACATAAATAGGTTCATGCAGTTCATAAAATAGTAAAAAACATAGAAATGATAAACAGCTCAAAACTGATAAAAAAAATTACATTGATTTAAATAAAAAAAAACAGTCTTAAACAGTTAAAATATACACAAATTGGAAATGGCTCTACCAAAGAGTCCTTGAGGGTAAAAGGTTAATTTTACAATGCTTCAGGGTACACAACATTTTTTGTTTTTCCACTTTCAGTGTAGATATATAGATTGTCTGGTTTGCCTACTCTGGAACATGCAACATATAATTGTCCATGAGAGAAGCAATCTGCCTCTAAATCTAAGCCGCACAATTCTAAAGATTGCCCTTGAGCTTTATTGATAGTGATTGCAAATGCCAATCGAATTGGGAACTGCAATCTCTTAAACTGAAATGGCATATTTGTTGGTATCATAGGAATGCAAGGAATGAGGACATATTCACCATTGAAAGCTCCTGTCAAAATTGTTGCCTCTTTGACGTTGCTCATTAATTTTTTTACTGCAAGCCGCGTACCTTTACACAGCTTTGGCTGGTTGATATTTCGCAACATGATAATTGGCACACCAAGTTTCAACTGCAGTATTTGGGACGGAATTCCTGGCAGATCCTGTGAATTCAAAAACTCTGTAGGGTAATTCACTGCTTCATCCATTTCCACAACATTATCAACAGACTTATAGGTGACTGTCTCATTTTGAATGTGAGATTGAATGATGTTGTTAAGCTGGTAGACGTCTTTGTTCTTGGCAGCAAGAATAGCACGTTCCCTCAGCCAATTGGGATTCTTAAAATTAGTTTGAATATCAGGAAATATTCTTTCAACCAATTTTCCTTTGGATGTCACCAAATTGCAGAATTTATGTGGCAATGAAATTTTCCCTGAGGTCAAATCTACTGGCACCTTTCCGTTTCCAATATCCACCAATTGATTTGAGAAAATTTCAGCTGATCAATCATTTTGCAACTGGATACGCATATTTGTAGTTATTTCAAGGTCTTCACATGTCGCCGCAAAGCAGAGTGTTTCAAAAAAGCATTTATTTCATCTGCTGGTGTTGATCGAGGGATTACAGGTAATGTTTGCCTGAAATCTAATGCAAGCAATATTAACGCTTTCCCAAACGGTCTAGTGTTTCCGCGCAAATCTTGTAATGGTCGATCAAGAGCTTCAAGCGATTTCTTGTGTGCCATTGTGCATTCATCCCAAACAATAAGTTTGCATTTCTGCAATACTTTTCCCATGCCTGATGCTCTGGAAATATTGCATGTGGGAGTTTCAATGATTTGAATGTTCAATGGCAGTTTCAAAGCGGAATGAGCAGTTCATCCACCTGGTAACAATGTTGCAGCTATACCTGATGACGCAAGAGCTAAGGCTATGTGATTTTGAGATCGTACTGCTGCCAGAATCAATTTGATTAGGAATGTTTTACCAGTTCCTCCAGGCGCATCTAAGAAGATTTTTCCATTCCCACTATTGATAGTTTGCATGATTTGATCATAAATGCCTTTTTGCTCAAACGTTAACTTAGGAATATTTGATGGAACATAGGACATAAGATCCATTATGTTGTAGTTTTGCTCGCGACAAAGTTCTACATCAAATGAAGCAGCAGCAGATAGAGTTGGTGATGGCATTCCCAACTGATTGAGAACTTTGTTTGCAATTGCTAAACACAAATTTTCAATAATTATCAATGCTTCATTATAGTGTTCTGCTGTGAAATCAATGCCCATATTAGAATTTTCCCTGCACATTCGATGAAAAATATCTTCCGCTATGTGTGATTTATATTTCTCCCATAAGTTTGAAGGAGATGAAGGAGAACAGGCAGTCAATACTATTGCAAACGATGCACGAATTTGCTTTGGATGCGACATGTTGCATGCATCATTAATACATACACCCCAGTGTAAGTCATTTTCCAAGAAATTTTGAGCATGACATGCACTGCGAAAAGTGGAATGTGTGACCCCATTGACAGTCCTCAGTTGTTGGAAAGACACTGGACCAGGCGCATTTACCAATATCATACGTAGAAAGAAACATTCATTCTGATTCGGATGTACAGTGTATAGTCTGCCAATAGTCGTTTCTTTAAATATGCCAGGTTGTCCTATGACCTGCTCACCTCGTTTGCGTCGCTCAAATACTTTGATACTCGCAAGCCATGTGTAATAAGTAGGCACTTCCGAATATAGCAGTGTTTTCGCAAATGCATCATTCTGACTTAACGTGAAGAAAGCAGTTAATGTTGTAGCTGGTGGATTTAGAGCTATTTGTTGTACATTTGTAGCTGTGAAATAAACACGTTGTCCATTTTCTAGATGTACTGCTAAGTGAGCAACGGCAGAACTTCGTTCTTGAATAGGAAACAAGAGAATTTGCCATACAGCTTCATTGCTGCTTATATATCTTCCAGCCTGATATTGCGCGACTTCATCGATGTGCATAACTGCATTCCTATCACTTGTTTCTGGTTGCATACCAAAAACTGCCATGTTGCTACCTTTATTAACCTTTTGAGGACGGGCAGTCGCATTCGCGACCATAAGGAACGGTATCTTAAAGGACGGGGTTGGTCGTGAAATCAACCAAGGAGCTCCTTCCCCTCGTAACAGCTTTCGGAACACCGTAGAGCTCGTAAATGCCAATCACTTTACCACCCTTTTTTGTATTCGGAGGTTTTAGTGATAGACCACTTTTTTACACGCTTATCGAATAATCCCTTTCCCCCCTTTTGTCCCAGTCTGAATGAGCAAAACGAATTATTCCTTACATCGTCAGTTTTGCGAGCATTGTTTCTCTCTCTTTAATTTATTCTAAATTTATTTTGTATCAAATTGGGTTTTAAAATGCCAAAACGCAAAAGAGGGCTCACCACGGTAGGAATTCAAAAACTCTTAATTGATTTGGAAAATGAAATTTTTCATGATTCTGATTGCGAATTAGAAAATGAAGATCAGGATTTGGATCAATATTTTCCTTTGAACCCTATTTCTGAAGATGTTTTTTCACACAAATTGGATGAAATTGTCTGGGACAACCCTCAATCGACTCATAAAGCAAAAATCTTGTAATTTAACTGAATGAATAAGTTGAAAGGAGCCGCTGAACTGTGTAACTCGGAAAGGGATTTTTTAAAGGTATTTTCAAAAATTCTATTGTGAAAAAAATTACGGTCAAGACAAATATATATAAAAATCGTACGTTACAAACTGCACCGCCGTCGAGTTCAAAAAAGAATAACCCAAATTGGGTTGAAACAAATGAAGTGGAAATACTTAAATTCCTCGCTTTAACCTTTTTAATGGGGCATATAGAAAAAGACAATCTGAAAGAATATTGGTCGACGGATCCAGTATTGGAGACACCCTTTTTTAGAACTGTGATGCTGAGGGACAGATTTTTAAGTTTACTTCGCAGTCTATGAAAGAAAATTAAAATAATATGCTGGAACTATGAAAATTTGTACACATATTTTAAATGTTCTAAATTTAAAATAAGGGTATATAATTTTTTTAGATGCTGTCATTTTAGGGAACTATTTCCCCATAAGTTAGCATGAATAAGTAATTCAAAAATGGTTGAAATATATTTTGAAATAGCATTCAACTCATCCTTGTTCGATATTTTCTTTTCACTATAGTGGAGGGAAATAAAATTTTTATTAAAAGTTTTAATTGCAAACGCAAAACACTATAACCACACACACAAGGAAAAAAAATGAATATTTTGAGTTATACTCTAATAACAGTACTCAAAAAAAGAAAACAATTTGTTTTGTAACAAAATTAAAACATGTACTGAATAAAGTGAGTGTTGGAAAATATAACACACACACACATACTATGCTCCGCTGAATTTATTCGAATTGTTAAAAATTAATTAAAAAAAAAAAAAACTTTAGAAAACAGGACCTATTACGCAGTAGTTTATTTGAACTAATAATTCTAAAAAAATGGAGCAGTATAGTTAGTTTTTCGAACCATGTATTTCTCTTATTTGCATTCCTTTATGAAATGCTTGAAATTATTTTTTATTGATGTTCAATTCATTGGTATACAAATGTAAAAACTTGTGGAGATAAATTGGAAAGAAAAATAGATCAGAAACTAGCAATACCTACATTTTCCCCCTGTTTTTCTTTTCAAAAATCTTTAAGAAACAAGTTTTTATAAGTTGAATTGAATTTTTAAACTCAAGAAAAATACAGTGTTATATATACAATCCGTAGTAAGAGAAAACTTTGTGTGTGCACTTTCGTTGATTATTTTAATTCTAAAATTCTGCCTAGTGAGTTATATTTCTTGACTTTATCATAACTAGAGAAGATTCTTTGAAATAAAACATTCTACTTCTTTTTTAAAAGAAAAATTTTGAAAAATAAAAATGATATATTGTCATACTTGGTCGCTAGAAAACTTCTATGGAAAAATTCGCATTTTCTTTCCCCCCCCCTTTCTAACATTAGATAGTTGAAACTCATACGACAGATAAAGCGTCAATAAATCTTTAGTGTCCAACCATTCTAAGCCTGTCTATCTGGATCTTTAAATCTTTGAATGCACAATGAAGTGCATTCAAAGCTAGGTTAGCTTTCCGAAAGTGCGGAATGCTATCTTAAACTTTATACATCAAAGGGAAACGAGATAATTGATTTCAGGGGCACTATTCTTTCGCAAATGTCGCATTCATTCTCGACTTCCGTGTGATTATAATTCATTCCCAATTTTACTGACGTTATATGTGTCGGCAATTCCTTTCTTACAAAGTCGCCGGGATGTCCGGCTTATGCATCTAATAAACCTCAAGTTTTTAAATATATGTTTGGGACAAATTTTTTTGAAAGCGTTTTTCACTAGCCTCTTGCAGGAAAAGCTTTTCTAATTTGATTAAAAGCTGTCTTTAGTCAACAATGAATCGAGTAAAACGTTTCGGTAATCATTTTCATTGAAAATGTAGCAGCTAAAAATATTGATTTTGATGAAGCCATAAAAAATTTCAGAATTCAAAACTAGCTCGAAAACAATTTTTTGCTTTGTTCGAGACTGAAAAGATAAAAACATTTTTCGAAATGTCAAACATGGCAGAAATTGTTTTTACTTTTTCTTTTATCTTAAATATTTTTGTATCCAGGTCACTATACCTATTTATTTTATTAAATAAATGTTAGCATTTTTTATGGAAATAATTATAATAAGGGGACTTTAGGAAGGTTTCCTCCCCGATCCTCAATAGTTTTAGTTTCTCCTCTAACAGTATTACACTTCGTAATAAGAGAAATGTTACTCTAAGAACTGAATTGGCAATCATATTTTCTTTCTTTATTTACTTTGATTATTACTATTTTCATTTTTTTTATCACTCAAAAATCTGAGTATTACTCTTTTAATTTTTGGTGTATTAGATGGAAAAATATTCCTTAAATTCTAAGACTCAGATTTTTGAGTATTATTCTTAGTGTTCAGACATAGAGTATTACCCTCTTTCATACATAATTTCAATAACATGCTAATGTTATTGAAATTATATATGAAAAACAAGCAATTAAGTTCATCACGAATAACGTTTTGTATAGAAAAGATATATTTATAAAATATTTCTTTTATTTTTTGAGGAAGAAAATGTAAGAATTTTCTTAAGAACAATTTACATATTTTATTAAATATAATTCGGTAAGAAACAATTTCTAACGGCTCAGTAATATAACTGTCAAAAAGCACAACTGATTTTTTTTAAAAAAATATAATATTTATTGACTTTTAGACAATCGATGCTTATAAATAATATTTAAACTTAAATTTATTTAATGTACATTTGCTCTTCATTAGCATATAATAAAAATGTTCCTTCACGGATATTTATTTCGAGTTTCAGAGAATTAAACAATATTAAAACAATTGATCGTTGATTTGGTGGCCTTGGTACTCTAGTGGTAACGGTCGCAAACTCGTGGCAGGTGGTTTTCGTCGAGGTGCGGCTTCGAGCCTTGATGCCACTAAAGGCCGTGTATTCGAGATTGATGCTCGTAAAATCTGTCAGGCTGAAAGTCCTCCTGTGGCGTGGAGTGGAAGTTGGGAGAGGGAGGTGCCTGCTCAGATGTCATCCTCGTCACATGACCGCGGTTCAAAATTAAGAGGTTTGCAGCCAATAGTTTAAGTGTTGCTTCTAGTACGACGTTAATATAACTGATCAATTAACCGTCGTTGATTTGAGAAAATCGGAATTTAATTGAAAATCTATCACATTGATACATTCTCAATATTTTTCTTTTCTTTTCAATTAAACTTCTTGATTATAAAGACTAATATTTATCTAAATTTTCGAAAGATTATAATATTATACATTTCTTGAAGAACTTCAGCCTTAATTCAAAATAAAAATTTCAACGTTTAATTATATGATTGCATGAATTATTTAGATACATACAAAATAATTTTATAACGTATACAAATTTTTAATGTGTTTACTAAATATTATAAAATTAAAATATCATGCAACATACTTTTAAACATGTTTTTGAATATTTGATCTTTGAATAACACGAAATAAACATTTTTTTTTTAATGTAGTATTTTATAATAAGTTCAGAGTAAAAGTCTGAAGCAAAAGAAATATTGCTGGAATAGTTAAAATGTTCCCTCATGACTACACCTATAAATATTCATAAAGAATAATAATACAGAAATTATTAAACTCGATAAAAGTTAAAACATTACAAGTCTTTTTTTTTTTCCTTTGCTGATTTATTTCTGTTATTAATTCAAAATTCATTTATAATACATATATTTAGCTGGAAATATTAAACATAACTTTAATAAATTGAATATTTTTCTTAATTGTTCTAAAGAATTACTAATTTATTCAGATTTTTAGATGCTAAAAACATACTTACACTTCCTAAATAATCAGAGGAAAATTTTTGTGTATATAAATAGATAATTCATAGTTAATGTTTATGTATTAAAATTTGAAATGTTATATAATTTAATTCGATAATTATATCATGTAACGGTGTTGTCTGCCGTGCCTGCTATAAATATTGATAAATAAAATAATTATACTAAATCTTCCCGGATTATTGTATATGAATAGAATAATGTACTGCATGAAAATTCTAATTATGATACTAAGAATGATGCAAGGAAATTTTATGAAAAAAACATTCCTTCAGTTTTCAGAGCATCTTTCCCAAAGTTTCTTGAATTGGAAACGGACAAATAATCGCAAAGCGGCTTTTAGAGGGAACTTCCCCTAAAAAAGGGAGATTCATTGGTTGTTAGGGACTTCCTGGAACTCAAACATCCCCATTGCCCAGCAAGTGAAAAACACTCAATTTGGTCCTTTTGTCAGACGACAGTTAGAAATGTCAATCATTGACGAGAAAAGGAGTAAGCAATGTAGTAAAAACTCCCGTCCTTATCAGGACTTCCTTCTCGAAAGTGCCCGTCCTCAAAAGTATTTATACTTATACATACTTACAAATATATTTAATGGATTTAACGGAATTGCAGTACTCCACATTTATGTGCGCCTTGTATGTTTTTGATAGCAAAGGCGAATAAGGAACAACCCACCGGTTATCTACTTTAATGCCACTGTTTCGCATTTTTATTGTTGCTGATTTATCAATTGCATCTGCTGATCTTCTTCTGTATGAAGGATATCCATCGGTTCCTATGACCGTATTGGATATTAATGCTCTAGGATATCTCTTCGAGCATTTTCCATCTATCATACATGGTGAATTTGGATTAAGTGTACCGCAAGGTCCATGTATTATATTTTTTATCACAACTTCATGCAAATTCTTATCGATGTCAGCATCGGTATTTCAGCACATATTACATCATCAATTTCATTTGAAGTTATTTTGTTACAAAACCATATTAATAAATATGCATGTTGCAATCCTCTTTTTTGCCATTCCACTGAGTATATCCAGCAACGCACAGACCCAAACACTTCATGTTTTACCATGAAATCCATCAATAATTTCAACTTTTGCCTGAAAACACGTGCTGTGATGTCATGCCTATCTACTGGCGATTGCCCAGGAAGTAAAAGTTGTTGGATATCATCCCAAGCTGGATTGCACGTGAATGTGATGAATAAGTCTGGACACCCATAGAGATGAACATATGCAATTGCATCTTGAGCATACTCATGCATATGTCGTGGACTACCTGTGTATGAAAATGGAAAAAATGATTAATCTTCCTACGTTAGTTGTATTACCATCATGGACAACTGCATCTCGCAAATGAACATATTCTTCAGAGCGAAGCTTAGTTTGATTCAAACGGATGAATATCAAATGCTCTGTTTCGATTTTGGCATACATATCTACTATGTTTTGATGAAATAATTGACGGCATTTTAAAATATGATCATCTTCGTTTTCTCGAACCATTAATCAGTATGAATAATTGTTCATTGCGCTGCATGTCTTGTTTGTTTCTTCTCCGTTGACTGGATTTACCATCTTAACGTTGAAATTATATACATTAGCACCATCCCAAAAAAGGATTGGATATTGTAAGGCATCGTAGCATCTATGAGTTTCTGCAACATTTGTTAGTTGCTCATTTCTCCGGTGAAGAACAATATCTCTAGGTTGAAATTGATCGCCAACTATAATAATTGCCACTTCATCTACAGTTGGAGCATTAAATCTTCGTACATGTTCTCTAACAGGCGTTCTGTCAACATGAATAACAATCTTGTGCGTATCGGATGGCATCATGTCAATTGCTGTCTTGAACAAACGCACTAAATGGTTTTTTTCGTGAAGAAGCTGTTGCAGTTAAGAAACAATGTACCTTTTTATACCAGTAGAGATTCCGCAGCGAGCGTCTAATTCATCCTTGTGATCACCAATAAAATACATTTGTAAAAATTTATGTTGACCGTTTGGGAACGGAAGCAATGAGCCAACTTTATGGTAAATTTGTCCTTTCATTTTGAAAGTTGGCATGAAATGTGTTGCTATAACTTCTGCTCCAAACGATGTCATTTGGAAACATGAATTATATTTCCTGATATTAAAAAGAAAATGCTTTGATTCTGCAGTATAACCAGCAAGCAAAGTTTTTAATGACTCTGGTGGCTCTCTAAGTTGAGGCAGTTTAATTTTTCCAGCAGCACAACACATTCCTTTTGTTTCTATGCTAAATTTCAGAGCCTTGCAATAAGGACACACTACCGTCATTATGCCAATAAGAACATGCCGGCTTAAACTATAATCCTCACCTGGGTTGTACCGAAATGCAAGGCGATTGTAAGGCTGATATGCTTTTCCTTGTTGACGTCTTTCAGCCATTTGTAGCCTATTGTGTTCTCTTTGTTGAGAACGGAGCACATTTGATGTTGCAGAACGTGACTGCCGTACTCTCAAATGTGCATCCTCTAGCTGCATGTTGCTCTGCTGCTTCCTCTGCACGTATTTGAGCCATTCTTAGTCGGCTTTGCTCATTCCCTGATGCCCGTTCTTTCTCAGTTTGATGAGCAATTATTCGTCGCACTGATTTTGCTTTGCGAGAATTGCGACCTAAGTTTGATTTTCGGCAAGGAATTTTTTTTATGTACTGAAGCTGATTGATTGCACTTAAAAAGAAGAAAGAAGGTTCAGACTAAAACATATAAAATTGCAAAACATTTAAAAAAGGGGAAAAAAAAACAGGAACAAAAAGGGGGGAAATAAAAATACTAACGAAATATTTAACTTCAAACGAAAATCATTCAACACAGCTCAATAGCGATGCAAATGGGAAACAGAACATTTCATTCCACTTGAACAAAGCACTCCAAAGAGGTTAACTTCACTATATATTATAGTTTGAATTCAAATGAAAATTAATTGACAGAACAGAATTCTCACTAATTGCACTGAGAAATAAGAAAAAACAATTAAAAAACTAAATGAAGAACAATGAAAAAATAAACTATACTCACACATAATCAACACTATCGTAAAAGACACAGTTCAATAGCAATGCAATGTATCACAAAATAATTAAGATGACTGTCTACGTTCAAAATGTAACAGAGAACTGGAAGTATCATTAATGACAAAAGTAACAAAACACTACCAAAGTACAATACTAACGTTAATTGCAGTAAGAACTGAACTACCCTTATCAGTGTGAAGTTTTGATTTGTAAAAATATTAATAAAGAAATAAATTCTGCGTGAAATTACAGAAAAAGTAAGTTGTAATTTGTAAGCAAAATCATAAACATTCCGCGATAATACTATCCGAATGTTGCCAAAATTACAAAACGAAATTTTAGTTGTTAAAAGGATAATCATTAAAAAAATGATTTATTCGAAAAATAATCCTAATTAAGTATCAAAGAACAAAAAAAAAAAAAAAAAAAAATAATATTAAAAAAAAAAAAAAAAAATAAAAAAAAAAAAAAAAAAAAATAAAAAAAAAAATAGTTAAAAATAAATTTTCGCATTCAGAGAGAAACGTGACATCGTATGACGTCAGAACATCGAAAAATTACTTAAAAATTAAATTTTAAAAAATTTAGTGTGAATTACGAAATAATAAGTACATAAAAACCCGTCCGGATTAAAATGCAACGTTATGTCAAAATTTCAGATCAAATGCTCCAGTAGTTTCAGAGATTTGCGGCTTTGAATAAACACACATTACATTTTTATTTAAATGAGTTGTGGGGGGGGGGGATAAAACAATTAAATTGTTATTAAAAACACATAGTAAATAAGAGAATAAATAAAATTCAAAAATCAACAAGAGAAGAAAAAAATTTATAGAAATAGTAATATTGAATAAAAATTAAAATAAATTGAATACCCGACAAAATAAAACCCGCATATCCTCTCTGGTGACTGAATTGTGGGGTTATATATGTTCTATGGTACCAACCCTCCCCCAGTGCATGTTGTTTGGAAAAATTGGATCACTCCAAAATGCAAATCATAATAAATTAAGCAAAAAAAAAAAAAAAAAAAAAAAAAAAAAAAAAAAAAAAAAAAAAA
>BMAW01077110.1:894476-912193 GCA_019974015.1 Nephila pilipes
ACAAATTCTTAGTATATAATGAACATCTAGCACAGTTTCAATTAATTCCTCTGAAGAAGAAAGAACAAATTTAATAACGTTTCCTTTTACAAATATATTTGTAGATTTTGTTTTGTAACTCTATAGCTAATTTGTATCATTAAATATTAATATATATATATATATATGCTAAAAATGGGGGAAGTGAATAAATTCTTCAATAATTGCAAACCTAAATTATAAACATAAACAGCATTACTAGCATAGGAATGCTTTGGAAAATTATGGATGAATATGAATATCTGTTGGGATTTACAGGAGCAACAACATCTGAGAAAGCTTTAATTAATTCTTTTGTAGAAGAAAGAAATCACTTGAACAATATTTTCCTTTACAATTTTATTTGTTGAATTTGTTTTGTAATACTAAAGATAATTTGTATCACTAAAAATTAATATATATATATATATATTAAAAAAAAAGGGGAAGGAAAAAAATTCTTTAATAATTACAAACCTGAATTGGAAACAGGATCAGCATGAGTAGCAGGGGAATTACTTGGCAAGTACTGGTACAAACTTGAATAGGTCATGGAATTTACAGGAGGAGCAACAAATGTATCAAGACCTGGAATAGAAATTTGATACAAAAAATTTCAAATTAATAATAACTTACATGTTGATAAAGTTCAGAAAAAATGTTTCTTATGTATCAGATTTTAATAAATATGTCAATTAAAATCCCTTCTATAAATATCGAATTTTCAAACTGATAAAAAAATGTGATTTACCCATTTACAAATTTTTATTTATTAATATTTGAAATCTGGCATATTAGAAAGTATGGATACACATGCATATTTAAATAAAAACAAAGAGACCATCTAACATGAATTATATATATGTGTGTGTTATTCCCCATTATTTTATACAAATTTTAGCATATAATGAACATCTAGCACAGTTTCAATTAGTTCCTCTCAAGAAGAAGGAGCAAATTTTAATAACATTTCCTTTTACAAATTTATTTGTAGAATTTTTTTTAATGCTATAGCTAATTTGTATCATTAAATCTTAATATATATACTAAAAAGGGGGGGAGCAAATAACTTCTTTAATAATTACAAACCTGAATTTGAAACATGAACATCATAACTAGCAGAAGAATTCTTTGGAAAATTATGGATCAAATTTGAATGGCTCAATGGATTTACAGGAGGAGCAAAACAGATATCAATACCTGGAAAAGAAATTTAGTAGAGCAAATTTGAAATAAATAATGACTTTTATTTTAAATATTTTCAAAAAATATTTTCTAAACTAGAAATACACATTACAGATAATTTATAGGAGCTAAAAGAAATATAATTTTATATTTATAGGAATACTTTTTAAAAAGTAAAAGAAATTTATTTTTGATAATCTTCAAGATATATCAATGAGCTTTATTTAATAATAATAAAATAGAAGTAATAGCTGCATGAAGAGTAAATAAATAAAATAGCAATTTTTAGATAGAATAAATTAAATTAAAAATTTGCATTAGGCATGCTGTTTAGCTTCTGATGAATTTATGATTTATTAATAAATAAACAAATGAGTTCTGTTATTGCCCCATCACTAATTCTTTTTTTAGTTGTTTCATAATTGTTAACAAAGAATAGTACAGTTAGACTTTGAATAACATTAAGAGTTTAAATAAATGTATCATTTCAAATAACTAATTGATAAAAATTATTATTTTGAATTAACATTAGAGGTTTATAGCTGATGAACTTCATAATTTTGAATGACTGTCCAGTTTTTGATCATATTTAGGTGGTAATTCAGTCTCCTACATTTTATGCAATTCCAATTAATTATGGAAGCAACTTTGTTTGCTTAAAATGTTGGAAGGATATTTCAGCCTTTTCTAAAAAAACATGAAACTTTAAAAAAAAAAAAAAAAAAAACCTATTTTCCTGAAATCTGCAAATGACACACAAAACTTTTCATTTCATTTGAAATAAAAGTGTTTTCGGAACACAATGACATAAAACAACAAGACCATAACCCAGTTTCTGACTAAAAACATTTCGTACATGTAGAGCTTATAAAATAGTGTAATAAAGATATATGCTAATTTTTTTCTAAGTTGAAACTGTGTTTTTACACCAATATTTTTATATCCCATTTGAAAATATGTTTAAAATGGAATTGTTAATTGTAATTAACTTATTGGACAGTAAGTTAATTTTGAAATAAATGTCTAAGTTCAGAATTTTGCAAAATTATTTTCAAATTAATCCTACACAATTTCAACACATATATACTTTATATATGTGTTTTTTATATAGCATCTTATAAATCGAATTGGTTTGCAAAACTTGTTTAATTCAGTATGATTGGGTTGCACTCGAAATACAATTTTTGATCGGATATTGAAAGATAAAATACAAGCATTGATTGTTTAGTAAAAGTATATTTTATAGCTCTTAAAAAAAGGTTAAAAATTCTAATCTGAAGGCACATACTTTAAAATAAGTATTTATTTGATAAGTAGCTAATTGAATATGAAATATATAAAAATAAATAAATGAAATAATATATATATAAATATATAAAAATAAAATCATTTAATTTTATTTACAGGAATTAAAACTTTTTAAAACTTAATTATATATTCATTTATTTTTCTACTCAGAAATCAGAATTGTGATGTAGTCCAAAATTATTATTCACATAAACAGAAATTTATTGCAATGATTCATTAATCACAAAAAATTTCATTTTGCAAATACATTACTCTAAAATTCTACTGATTGAATGCTATAAATTAATCTTACTTTTGATATTAAGCTTCTTTAAGACATAAGATGCAGCATATAATTTTGCTTCTTCAGGAGTTTTGCAAACTTTGTCATTCATAAACTGTTGAAAAAATAATCCAGGAATAATAACCTAAATAAAGATTTCAATTAAAAGTCGCAATTGTTTTAAACCTATTAATCAAATATTTGTTTTAAACTAATTACAACTATATGATGAGATAAATGGTATTCACTCAAATAAACTAGTATACCAAATTGTATTAAATATCTCATTTGAGATTAAGGAGAGAAAAAATACTTTAATGCAAATAAAACAAAATATTTTTTGGTAGTCTTCCTAAAAAATAATTATTGTATTGATTTATGCATATCCCAGTATGGACAAAGTAATTTCAGTAAGCTAAAAGATTTTATTTTTATAAAAAAAAAAATTAATAAATCCATATGTTTCTAAAATAAATATCCTATAAGAATTAACATATTGGAGATAGCAGTAATGACAATTAAATTAATACTCTGAAAGACTTATTTGATTTGATAAATTTGTGAACTAAATAATTTTAATGAAAACGCCATTTAAATATAATAATACCTTGTAAATAATCTTGAGTGAGTGAATGTAAAGGTTATTGGCACAAGAGCTAGATGTGGCTATGCTGTGCCAAGCAAGATGTAACTGTGGTTTAGATGTGAAAAAATGGAGGGATTAAAAAAGACAAACATTGGTTGACAAGAAAGATGGTTGAAAATAGAGAGAGATTGCCAGGGTAACCCAGGGTGCACCACCCGTGTTTACAAAAGACAGTAAACTCTATAAGAAAGAAAAAGATCACTAGGATGCCTCAGGATCATGATGCCAGTACTTGCCTAAAGAAGGCAAGAACCGGAGGTCCCCTGATATAATCCCCAGAGGCAGCATGCCTGGCTATACCCCTAGACACTGGGTACCCATTTTAGTTGCCTCTTACGACATGCATGAGCTACAATGGGACTATTCTGTCAAACCCGGTCACCACACGGATTGTAAATAATCTAGAAATGGACATATATAAATTAGCTTACCCTATAACTATAAATAACATACTACACATACCCAACAACCAAATAAAAATTCAGCTCCTTCTGATTGAATAAAAGTTGGATTATATTGAGGTTCTCCCCAGTCATTTTCAGCACAAATATAATTCAACAGCTGCATAAAAAATTTTTAAAAAATTATAAAACACACAAACAATTCGTTTTTTGCATTCTATTTCTAAAATATACTAGTAATTATTATTTATATAAAGCACAATACAAAAACAGTAACTTAAAATTAAGAAGAATAAAATGTTGAATAAAATAAACTAAATATTATTATCCCTTGTACTTAGTGAAAACTATTTATGTAATTTTTTTTAAGGAAATAAGGAATTAAAAAAAAATTAAAATAGCACTTAATCATAATTAATTCTTGAAACAATAAATTGGTTCATTTAAAGCATATTTTTGGAAGATAAGTGACTTGATGAACTTTGTGTAACTGTGTTGGGATCACAAGGAATTGGAAACAATCATATTAAAAACAAATTAAGAAATTTAGATATATTTAAAGCATACAATTTTTATAAACTTTACATTAAATGAATAAAGTTGTGTGTAAAGTTGTTGTAATTAACATGTGTAAATAAAATGAATGAGAATATCTCTAAACATCTACATAAATAAATACAAATCAATATGATAAGAAAATGAATTACTACAATTTTCCAATATCTTCAATTTGAACAATTTTTTCAAACATGATCTTTTAATCTTAACTGATTACATTTGAATTTTCATTTCCCACTAGATATGAAATATATGGAAAAAAACAATTCCTTATTAACAAAATAATCATCTCCTTCATAAATTAATCCAGTTTCTTGAGAATATATACACCATTTACATTACTCTTACAAATAATTTTACGAGCACAATTACTATAATGATTAGGGCAATGATTTTAAATTAGTGTGCTGTGAGATTATTGCAAGAGTGTCAAGGGCATTTCAGAAATATATTAATTAAATTTTTGAAAAAAATCCAAAGCAGGATAGATAAACAAATCAATTTTTTAAAAGAAAACAATTTCTTAAATTGATTACACACACTCAAGTATATATTTACTGTTATAAATATACCAATAAATATTTTACACCATCTCAATTTTACTATCTTTTAATTATTAATTTCATTTAATATATGAAATGCCAATTATCTATTATTATTATATATTATAAAATATTTTGCTTAAGTTAATAACTGTATCATAAAGTATAACTAAAAAATTATGATTTTCATGGGTGCCATGGAAAAAAAGGCACTGAAAAACACCGGATTAAAAATTCAGCATCATTTTACTAGATTAACATTATGAATCTTTGGTGATGAATGAAATAATTGATATATTTTCAAGAACTAAAATTTTTTTTAAAAAATCCTCTTCGATTATCTGGACCCTCTAAAAGTCATCAACTCATAAGAGACCAAGTAGCTTCATGAAAAATATTTGTTTGGAGAATTTTACAGTTACTTTTGTTCATAAAAACTATAAAGTGTCAATTAGCAAGAAACAAATTATGTGAGCAAAACAATAGTCTATCTGGCTGATATTTACAACTATACAGCAAATGGATATATAATTTAGTTATAGTCTTCAAAATTATTTCATAAGAACCTTTTTCTTTATCTTGAAAGGTCTTCTCTTACCATATAAATTCAGAACAATATGCTGGAAGGCGATGCTAGTGGTTTTTGAAACCACATTAACACAAAATTTGGCTTTTAATGCAAATTTTTGCACTCTAAACTATAGAGCAAAACTATATACTTCTGAAGAAACATAACACATTCTTTCTCAATAGCTAACAAAATCTACTGTGTCACTGGAATCATTATGGCCTCAAAATTATGCTTGTCTGCAAAATGATGGTTAAATAGAAAATGAGTAAATTCATGATTATTTAATCAGATGTCTGGTTGGGCTTCTCATATGCAGACTGGATTAAAATTCAATGGTACTGAATGTTGAAGTTTAGGGTGCAGATATCAGAAAGTACTGAAGATAATATTAACATGCATAGCACCATGAAAACAATATTATACATCATCAATAGATTCAATTATATTGCAATATAATGTTCCAAAACATTATAAAGGCAACACATTTAAAAATATTTATTACATCTGTAAATTAAAATGTTTTTTACAATCTTGTATTTTTGCATGTGAATTATTGACACTATAAAATATTACTGTTTATAATAATTCAATAAAAAAATTTTAAATTTTCATTTTCTGAAAAAATTAGTTAACGGAAATATGTTTTAAGTTATTCTTGCAAATTTACAATACAAATGCCTCTTTTATCAATGTTCTTTAAGGAACGTATCATGTTACTCTATAATATGTATATGTTTATTCAAAAAGCACTCATATAAAATTAAATTTTTTGTTTAACAATAAATTATAGTCCTAAGTAAAAAATATTTGAAAGTTTTATTTCATACTCAACTAGAAATTTTAAAGAAATAATAAATTATTAATACACATATTTAAAGCACAAATAAAAATTCTTTTACATTTACAAACCTCAATAGGCTTATTTATAGTAGATATGTTTTCTGAATTTGGTAAAGCAGAAACTCCTGATTGAGAATATACTCTACAAGAAAATAGTGGATAACTGTAAAAAAAAAAAAAAAAAAAAAAAAATAGAATTAACAATTAGGAAGAAAAATCTTTAAGAAAATTTAAAAAATAACCATCCACACACGATAGCTCACATAACTTTACAAAAATTTCAGCAATGCAAAATTAAAAAAAAATCTATACACAAATGGTCTATATACATCAAAAGAATCAGCCCCTTTCTGATATTTATTATTATGAGTTTTAACAATCCCTTAATATGTAATATAAAACTGAAGGCATAACAAAAGCTTAATACAATTTCTTCCTATTAAGGGGGAAATCAACAAACACTTTGAAAAATAAAATTATAAAATAAATATAAAAACATATTCATATTTAAAAACAAGAAATAAAATTAGTAAAATGAAAATTTGAAATTAAAAAAATTAATTAATTAAATTGAAAAAAATTAATCGATATTTAAGATACATTTTTACTCATAACAAATATCAAATAAATATATCAAAAACTATTTTTCTTATAAAATATTTAAGCAATGATAATACAAAACCTTTTGAAATTTCTCTTGTAAATATTACCAATGAATAATACTGACAAACTTATCAATTTTCACTTCACTTGATATAAAAAAGAATTTATCTAATTTTTTAGTACATACACATTTTCAATTAAGTCATTCTTTCAGGAATATTAACAATTACATTAGACTTATCTTCACAATTATTCAAAATATTTAAGAAATTTTTTTTTCAAATGTCTCATACATGTCATAAATTAAATAAAGGTACAATGTCTATAAATACTTCATTTCAGAAGACAACATTCCCACAAACAAGCATACTCAAACAGACATCTTATGAACAATAACCGAGATTCCAACTGATTATTAAACTCCCCTATACTGATTGTATCCTACACTTTTTATATAACTTAAGTTACTGTTAATATAAAATTCATATTTTAAAACACTTTATGGTTTATTTAATCTCCTTCGAATGAAACAGATACATTTTTCTACAGCACAATTTAATGCTAAATTGCTTTGCAACATCAAGTAGAGCAGTATAGATTGAAAATAACACAGAAGTAGATTACAAGCCTATTTTTACAGAAACAGTAAAAGTTGATAGAACTATGAACTATATTGTTTAGACATTAAATTCTCGGAATACACTAAGTAGGATATATATATAGAGAGAGATGGATAGATATTTCAAATTATAAATAATCTATTGAGTTACTTATCAATCTTTTAATATAATGTTTTATTTCTTTTTAAGCAAATTACAGGATGTATCAAGTAAATTGCTAAATTTTTACTCTGTCGTTTGTGAACTACTTGAATACGAATTGTGTTCCAGGTCATCATTGTTACAAGGTTTAGAGTGCTCTCCAGCCAATATATTAGTTGGGATTAGCTTGTTCTGAATTTCATCTAATTTAGCCCAAGTGACTTGTATAACATGAGAATCAACAACAGCACCTGAAATAAATTAATGTAAATAAATATTTAATCATATTAAAAATTATTAATACATGATAAATATTAGAAAGTGAATATGAAAATTTTAAAACATGAGCTGAAGCAATTTTAATTGATCAATAAACAATGATTCCAGAAAAATACTTATACAATACTGTGATATAAATGCAGTATTGTATTAATGATATCAAGTGAAGTTGATAAAATGTTAATAAGTTAAAAGAATCAAACACAAAATACAGTAACAATCCTTTATAGATAGATTTGTTTATTTAACTTCATATAATTCCCCAATTAATGTTTTTTTAAACATGAATGGAAATAAGAATAATGGAATAAGAAATAAATATTAAACTCTTTGATTTTGAAAAGGGAATAATAATCATACTTTTAAAATATTTCAAAATACACACACAAAGATGTCTAAGAATTTACAAATTGTTAAGAAAACACCCCACAAGATATCTAAAAAAAGCATTAACTTTTCCACTCCTAACACTTGTATGTTATTGTAATCATTGTGGTGCATTTGAATTTTTCTTCTTGAAAGCTTAGTTGACATATTTCTACCGAGGTGGAAATGTTACAGCTATTAATTTTGATCGGTAATGAGAAAAATGTCAAAATGTATGACAAAGCTTGGAGAGTTGTGATTATTCATAGTGAAATAGCATTTAAAATTTCCTCCCAGCATTGGCATAACATACTTTGATTTAAGACATGCAGTCCTTGGACAATAAGCTTATAAGGGGCTCAATTGTTTTCAACCGTTTTTCCAAAGTAAAACACACCATTTTAATTTTTTGATTCTGAAATATGATTGTCATATTATGAGCCATTTATGCTTATTTCCAAAGGTATATAATATTTTTTTTCCACACTGCTTCATAATACGGAAATTAACTTTAAAGGAACTCCATACCTAGATATTATAGAATCAATTACAATAAAAATGATTAATTAGAAGGGGAATATAACATGCTTGTTAACTTAAATAAACACATTCATAAAACTCTATAACATAAATTAAAAGGTAATAAGATATTTTTTAAAAACAAATTTAAAATAAACTGATTATATAGTCACATAAATATGCAATAACATCTTTAAAAGAAAGAGATGGAGAAAAAAATGTTTTTACTTTTCTAAGCATGAATATTTTTGAGTTTTGTTGAGTATTATGTATATATGTCAAGTTTCTTCCTATACATTGCTTGTAAATACAATTTAGGGATAAAACATTTTGAATTTTCCTTTATATTCATTGTTGGAAAATTTGAACCTTATGTATTTCCTAATATTCCATTTCATTACCATTTTCAAATACTTTGTAGAACAAGCCTTAAAGCAGTAATGCTTAATTTGAAATCAAGTGATTAAGTAAGAAAATCAATTATATTTATGACATGTGTTAATGATTAAGGAAGTAAGCCAACTATTTTTTTGATGAAAAATGTACAAACAAAGAACTTTAAAAAGCCATTGCTAATGTTTCACAATTGGTTTAAATTTTACAAGTAAGCTTGTAGCTCAATTTTAAACATTATAGTAATTTTAATACATAAAAAACAAAGAAAATACTTATACTGAATAAACATAACTTTCAAAATTGTGTAAGGAATATAACACGAGATAAAGCCCTAAAAACTTAGAATGCATTTATTAGTGTAATTCATTGCATTAATTTTCCTTCACCAGAAACAAAGAGATAAACATTAAAAACAATTTTCCCCATAGCATTTATTTCATTGGGAATCATAATCTAACGAAACAATTATTTTTCTATTTTGTGATTTGAAAAACTTTTTATTCTCCAAAACTTTGATTTGTTCATAAAATCAAAATACATTTCTTAGATAATGAATTTCATTCATTTTAAAAATGACTAGTCAACTCAAAATAGGTTTCGTCCAATTGACTGCAGTTTTGCCCACTTTTAATGATGATTAAAAAAAAAAAATGCTTTCAAAATGAAGCGGGATATAAATTTCTATTAAATCAATAGTGAATTTTAAAAAAATTTAATAAATATGAAGCATAAAATTGCTATGAACCAAAACAAGGTTCCTTCAATATATTGATATGCAAATTTGTGCCATTACATTACATATGTATCAATACAGTAAAAAAGAAGAAAAAAAACATACAATTTTTAATACATGCATAACGAGATTCATCACTAAATATAACAATTTAATACTGTGTAAACAACTTATGTGTAATCTGCAACACTTTCTCAACATTAATATCCAACTCTAACGACTGAATTAAAGAGTAGCTTCAATAATGTGTATATAAAGTTTACATTCATTGATTTAGGTTTAAATAAAAAAAAAAGTTCCAAATAATACTGATGGTATATACACAAATAAGCTTCAAAAATATCATAATTTTTTACCTCTGTGAATCACCATACTTAAATACTTAGAAAATCGAAATAAATTTTATTGTAAAAACACAAATTGATATCAAGTAATGAAAAAAAATTTACATACCATCACATCTCGCAAGAGCAATTTCTGCATCCTCTCTGTTAGTGTAACGAATTAATACAAAATCTTGCATTTTTTTCACTAATTCAACTTCTAAAACACCTCCTACTGAAAATAAAAGATAAAGGTCCTTTTCTGAAGTAAAAGGTGATACATTATGCACATACAAAGCTCTGACCTGAAATTGAAAATTTAAAATCTCGTTAAATTATGACATCATTTAAAATCTTGCCATATTTTAATTTAAAAATATATAAAACTTCATTAGGAATAATTATTTACAATATTTATATACTTATAGTCTTTTTTTCTACATTTATTTATATGTGTATAAAAGTAAAACATTTTTGTTTGAAAGTAACTTTTTATTTAAGATTTTTAATAATGTTTAAACCATAGATTCATAACAACAAAAAATGATTAATAAAATGATGTTATACTTTTCAACCAATTTTAAATTAATACTTTCTTAAGAATCAATTATTTTTATTTTTCACTGAGATTAAAACTATGAAACTTCACAAGTTTATGAATATTTAAGTAGGGGGGAGCCATTATTTTCATCTAATTGCTATTTATTAATTTTTTTAACAAAAAAAATAAAGGTCAGAAAAGCAAATTTACTTTCAATATCAAGCAAAAATAAGTCAGATTATGTTTCTATTTAACTTTCAAATAAATTATGCAAATTATTTAATTACAAAAAACTAGCAATATATAATATGTACAGCTACAAATAAATGCAAATATAAAGTTAAACCAACTATTACAAAAATAATAAAATAAAATACAGCATATGGTTTGAAACACATATAGTAAATAAATTTACATTGAATGTAGAGGTTATTAAAAACAGGCAAGAAAACTGATAAATGAAGCCAACTGATAGATCATGAATCTGCAAAAGGTTTGCATCAATAGAGGAAGAAAAATGTAATTATTTAAGTGTAAGATACATACCTCCCCTGAACAAATATAAAACAACCTGGTTGCTGTCTTCAACTTCTGTAAATAAAAACAAACATAACTCATATGATAAATAGCATAGATCAACAACATTAGCAAGTTCAAACACAGATAAAAATCCTAAAACGTTTAAATTATACAATTACTGCTCATTATTTGGCTTATAAACACTGAAAGTTATTTTGCAAACAATTTGTAGCAAAGTATTTTCCCCAATATTTAACATTTCACACTAGTAAATTCATTTAAGTAAATGATATATTTTAAAATATCAAGCTAATTTAGATTTTGTTTCTTATCTGAATACACATTCAAGAATTAAAGATAAAACACTGTAAATTTTCTGACACATAATAAAAATTTCAAAAACCGATAGGGTAATATTATTACAAAACATCTTTTTACAATACACTATCCTCAATTAACGTTAAAATTTTCATCAATATCTGGTTAACCAGTTTTTCAAAAAATGTAAACTCATAAAAAATACATATTTCTTTTTAAAAAAAAGTACTTATGCTCGATGCCTGTGCATCGGACATACTGGGTGCATATATTTAAAATAAGGAAAATGAAAACAAATATATTTCAAAGCTTACCCTTCTCAAATTTTCGTCTGGTATTTGCACCTCTGGTTGAGCCCATTTCACAATAATTTCACAGTTGAATAATTTTATACTTTCGCTTATAAGCTTTGTTTTGGCCATAGATGCAAAGTTGTTACTTTTATAATATGCAACAGCGCCTCCGGAAGATGCTACTTTATATACACCATCAGTAAATGGACCAATTTCTTTCGTAATTATTTCTATGTTTTTATCCTTGAAGATTCCACTAATAAACAAACTGCAATTGTCAAGTGATAAGCATACTGCAATGTAGTGTAAGCGGCGAATCTCAAAATTATTCAGTCCTTTAATGGCTTTTGTTGCCTCTTGATTATTTGTAAAAGTTACGAAACAATGTCCATAGTTTTCTCCACTATAATTCAACATTAAGCAGAGTTCATAAATCTTTCCATATTGTTCACATAATTGAACAATTTCTTCTTCAAATGTATCTTTTGGTAAGTTTTCAATAAATATTTCAGATCCTCTCCGAGGTGCTGGTCCTAACCATTGAGATGGCGGTCCATATTTTCGTTGATTATTTTTTAGTGAAATATTGTAATCACTTTCACTGGCCCAGGCTGGTAATTTTCTACCTCGAAAAATGAAAGACATTTCAAACCAAACAATAATTGATATTACACTTCAAAGGCAACCTTTCAAGAACAGAAATTATCTTTCGAATAACTTTTGGAACTAAAACCGTTGATATATATATATATATATATATATATAATATTGACCAATTAAATTCATTTGGAAGTTTGAAATTTAAAAAATAATAATTATAATAAGACAATTGGCTGTAGAAATTAAAAACACGCCTACTTTTAAAAGATAAGCAAATAAGCGATCAGCTAAGATAGAAGTCGAAATGAAATCGAAAATGAAACAAACGATTTCATCCAACGAATTTGGTGGAAGAAAATACAAAACCGGAAGTTAATAATAATAAAGAAAAATAATAATGAATAATAATGTTATATTTTCTAGCGATAAATTTTCGTATTTTAAAATGTTTTTCTATATTTCACTTGGTGTGATCAAATTTTCGATCGTTAATTTAACCAACTTCCCATTAAAGCTAGAGCTCTGAAACTTTGGAAATCGTTCTTACTCACCTAACAATGCAATATTTAGACATTTGCGACAAGTTTTAACTAATATTTCAATATTTTTTTTAATAACGTAATTTGTATAGTAACCTGGCGCCATCTATGGAAGATATATTGAATTCGCAGAGAGTGATCTTAAAGACGAGAGAGATATGAGGTTTTTTACAAAGTTTTAACTAATATTTCAATATTTTTTTTTAATAAACTTTGCCACCATTTAAAAACGTTGGTTTTTTTTATCTCGAATTTTTTCTAATTATTGTACATAATTATGTTTATTAAAAATGAACTTTCTTCTGAATTCACAACAGAATAAGTTCTGAATTAGAATTTGTTCTAAATCATATTTCAATCTAATGTAAATGTCCATTCTGGCCACCTGCATCGATGTCTCATCATATCCGGCAGTTTATCTTCAGCACTCAGTCTATCCCGAACTTCCTTGTCTGCATGTATTTAGGAACTTTTCTGCATATGCCTTTTTTAAACACCTAAATATCAAAGATATCGGTAATTGTATCAAAACGAGTTCACTATGGCGTAAGTATGAAAGGAAAGGTGATTTTATATGCAGAAGAAAACGGAAACAGAGAAGCGGCTAGAGAATGTGATGCGTATGAAACAAACACATGTTGATGGCGTAAGCAACTGATTTTTGCTAGCAAATCTTCATCAAAGTCTTTAAACAGGTCCAAAAAAAAGGAAGATATCTTAAAGTAAGTGAAACTGTCATTGAATTTGTACACGACGCTCGATCTAAAGCAGTGCTCCTCAACCGGTGTGCTGCGGCACACTGGTGTGTCATGAGCCAGATACAGGTGTGCCGCGGTCAAATACATAGTATTTGACATTTTACAATTTTTCATCATGTATTTAATACACAATGACAATTTTTTTTTTTCATAATAATGTCTATTTTTCTAAATATACTATAGAATAATTATTATAACTAAATAATTATTCAATGGTCCCCTGGTGAGAACAGTTGAAAACTGCACAGTGTGTTGTGTAAACACCAAGGCCCACCAAATTAATCATAGATAAAGCAAAATAACCGTTATGCGCGTCGTTGAAGACTCATGCGCATGTGTTATTTGCATTCGCGCGTGGTACATCACGTTCACTCGTATGTCATTGATGTCACTATTTTACAACACAAAGTTAAATAAACACGTTCCTACCACTAACGACAATTATTATAAATTATCTTACTGAATTATGTATGGTTAACGTTCTTCGTATAAAAATTTTTAAGTTTTATACCCCTTTAACCTTTTCCCTTCGGCGGTACATATGCTGTACCATAAAAATTTTGTCCCTTGACTTCGGCTTCGGTACAGATGCTGTACCAAACGATTGAGAGAATATCCCCCCCCCCCTTTTCTCAGAAGAAGTTCTCCGATGCCTTTGTCACTCGGTGTCGCTTAGTCCGTAATTGGGTGGGAAACTTTTTCGCCAATATTATTATTTGCGTGAGCATTTCAAATGGTTGGCGATGTTTCGGAACAACAACTTACAAGGCTAAAGATATTCTCCATTCGATAATTTTACGCTGTCCATAATAGAAGAATTTTTCTTTTCTCGGGTTTGTTTCTTAAATTTTTAAGAATGCCTCAGAAATATCTCACGCAAATGGAGATTGAAATTGTTATGAAGAATTTAGATGAAGAAAATTTTGATGATAGTGATTCAGAATGCGAAAAATTAGAAAATACCATTTTGGGAGATAATGTGGTTGATTTGGATACATCAGGGAATTTTGTTGAGAAAGCAGAAAGAGCTTATTTTCATGGAAAGAGGTCAATGGATCGGAAACGTAAAATGTATTACCATTTTTGGGAAAAGTCGGGTTAAAAGTTCATACCAGCAATTATAAATGCCAGCATGAATATTGCTGTTTTAAATGCGTTTCTGATATTTAAGTCAAATCAAACTTCGTCAAATTTCAGTTTAAAAGAATTTAGAATGAATTTAATAACATCTTTGATAGGAAATATAACTCATAAAATTGCAGAGCCTTCAGTGACACAAAAATTGAAAACAAAGGATACAAAATTTTCTCATTGGTCAATTGACGAAAAGAAAAAAAGACGATGCGTATGTTGTGCTAAAAAGAATTTACAAAGAAGAACCACTATAATTTGTAAGTCATGCAACATGGCTCTTTGCACTGACCAGAACTGTTTTTGAAGAATATCACACAGTTTATTTAAAAATGACACAACACAGAAATAACTGAAAAGAAAAGATAAGAATAAAAAAAATAAATTGAACCGATGGAATTTCAATGGGCAGGGAAGTTAAAAGGAGTGAGTTAGTGAATGTAAAGTTTATTGGCGGAAGAGCCAGATATGGCTATGCTGCGCCAAACAAGATTAAACTGTGGTCTAGACGGGAAGTTGAAAAAAAAAGGTAAAAATGGTAGACAAGAAGGAGGGTCGAAAATAGAGAAGGATCGCTAGGGTATCCCGGGAGTGCGTCACCCGTGTTTATCAAAGACAGTAAACCCCATGGGAAAGAAAAAGAAGTTAAAAGGAGAACAAACAAACAAAAAAAAGGGCCTCTTTTAAGAGCCAAAAATTTTTAAAAGAAGAACTCACTCTTTTACTTTTTTAAAAAAAGCAATGCTTATAACAAATTTTTCTTTTTTTTTTTTTAAATTTATGATTTCAGTTAAGCTTCGGGGCAAAAATTCTTCTAAAATTAAAATATAAATTCATGTTTTTTTCTTATGATTAAAATTCAGAAAAATATTTTTATCACAGCAAAAAATATTATAAATTATTTTTATTCGAAATTATAAGAAATTAGTTCAAAGTTTTGCCTCTGTTTGCTGTACTTTCGGAGCAGGTTATCTATGTGAATACAGAAACTTTTAATTTAAGAAATTTATTTACTAGACTTTCATAGTTATCATAAATTTCTTTATAATTATATTAATTAATTATTCTTAAATACTAAATAATTTTAAGGAACAAGAAAACATTTTGTAATTATTTGTGGAGATTTAGAAAAAATTACGAATGAAACAAATAGAAAAAGCCCTTTTCTTATATATGATTATTATTAAATATCTCAATTATATAACTTTTTCTCTCTTTTACCTGAAATTCTGTTGTTCAAACTCTAGTAAAATATATTTTTGAAATTTAGAATTTTCTTTTTAAAAAAATAAATTTTGCAAAATGAACGATACTCATAAAAACTAAATAAGTATTTCAAAACGTAAAGCTTGTAAAACCTATCCAATTAAAAGATGGAAAGGAGAATTTAGAAAAAATTATCGTGACATATGTAGCCAAATGTAGGAGCCCGTCTAACACTGTTTTGATTCCTGTCTAAAAATCGGCATAGAATTTTGAACATGGGCGGTATGAACCATAGTCTGTCCGGATAGGATTTGGGAGTATGATACTTGTGGAGTTGCCTGTCGATAACTCTCGAGAGGACGCTGGCTCTTGGGAGAGTTAACAATTTTTGGTTTAGGGGCCGAATTTTTATTTTTTAAATTTTTGTTAGAATTTTGATTATTAGAAATTTTGCTATTAAGTTTAGGGCCTGAATTCTTGTCCTTAGGGGATCGGGGGCATTGGCGCCAATTCGCCGCGTGTTCCCCGCCACAGTTTGCACACCTTAGAGGAGTGTCGAAGTCATTGGGGCAGTCCCTAGCTCGGTGAGCCCCTGCGCACTTGACGCATTTAATAGGGAGGTGGCAAACCTCAGAGGAGTGAAAAAAACCCTGACACCTCCAGCATTGAGAGGGGCGCTTGTTACCCCGATAATTCTCAATGCTGATGACTGTTCCGAACATGTCGGTGTAGTTGTAAATTGATTCTGCATTGAGGTTATTTAGAATTTGGAAATATATGAGGGGCATCGGAGCCTTGGTTTGAAATTTACTCAAGCGGAAGATTTTGTGCACAGTAAAACCTGCGCTCTCAATCTCCTGCTTGACTTCTTCAAGGTCGGTAGTCGATGGGAGTCCACGTAAAATTAATTTTAGAGGACGATCTGCCTTCAACATATCATCATCGACTATTTTTGTCGGGGAACATAACCCTCTCGGGCTTTAATCCCCTGTGAATTGGCTATTATTTGAGGTGAGACTGAATTTTGGTTTTACACTTGCCCAGAAGTTAAGATTTAGATATTAAGATAATAAAATAAAATTACAGTGCAATAGCTTTTTGGAAAATATGAAATTAATTTTGAAAAATATGCTGAATATATATTATTAATATTAGAATATCACTAGTTGAATACTAGTGTTGTTAAAATTAATCCAAAAGAGAAGATGGTTGAAATTCATGAGTTTAGGCTTAGGATATTGCAGCAGTACTCTATTGGATTCCTGCTTACTTGTTCAGTCTGGTCGCAGTGAGAGCGCGCTCTGTGATTGGTCGATGGTGTGGTGTGTTAATTCTGTATATATAGGAGGTGGGTGCATAGGGGCGAGATTTAAACAGTTACATTTGCAATAAATAAACACCTTGAGCTACTCCAATCATATTTTAACAAGTGGAAAATAAAAATAAATGTTGATAAATCCCAAGCTGTAATATTTACTAAAAGAAAAACTAATCCTCCCCC
>BMAW01077110.1:921936-947925 GCA_019974015.1 Nephila pilipes
GGAGATTTAGAAAAAATTACGAATGAAACAAATAGAAAAAGCCCTTTTCTTATATATGATTATTATTAAATATCTCAATTATATAACTTTTTCTCTCTTTTACCTGAAATTCTGTTGTTCAAACTCTAGTAAAATATATTTTTGAAATTTAGAATTTTCTTTTTAAAAAAATAAATTTTGCAAAATGAACGATACTCATAAAAACTAAATAAGTATTTCAAAACGTAAAGCTTGTAAAACCTATCCAATTAAAAGATGGAAAGGAGAATTTAGAAAAAATTATCGTGACATATGTAGCCAAATGTAGGAGCCCGTCTAACACTGTTTTGATTCCTGTCTAAAAATCGGCATAGAATTTTGAACATGGGCGGTATGAACCATAGTCTGTCCGGATAGGATTTGGGAGTATGATACTTGTGGAGTTGCCTGTCGATAACTCTCGAGAGGACGCTGGCTCTTGGGAGAGTTAACAATTTTTGGTTTAGGGGCCGAATTTTTATTTTTTAAATTTTTGTTAGAATTTTGATTATTAGAAATTTTGCTATTAAGTTTAGGGCCTGAATTCTTGTCCTTAGGGGATCGGGGGCATTGGCGCCAATTCGCCGCGTGTTCCCCGCCACAGTTTGCACACCTTAGAGGAGTGTCGAAGTCATTGGGGCAGTCCCTAGCTCGGTGAGCCCCTGCGCACTTGACGCATTTAATAGGGAGGTGGCAAACCTCAGAGGAGTGAAAAAAACCCTGACACCTCCAGCATTGAGAGGGGCGCTTGTTACCCCGATAATTCTCAATGCTGATGACTGTTCCGAACATGTCGGTGTAGTTGTAAATTGATTCTGCATTGAGGTTATTTAGAATTTGGAAATATATGAGGGGCATCGGAGCCTTGGTTTGAAATTTACTCAAGCGGAAGATTTTGTGCACAGTAAAACCTGCGCTCTCAATCTCCTGCTTGACTTCTTCAAGGTCGGTAGTCGATGGGAGTCCACGTAAAATTAATTTTAGAGGACGATCTGCCTTCAACATATCATCATCGACTATTTTTGTCGGGGAACATAACCCTCTCGGGCTTTAATCCCCTGTGAATTGGCTATTATTTGAGGTGAGACTGAATTTTGGTTTTACACTTGCCCAGAAGTTAAGATTTAGATATTAAGATAATAAAATAAAATTACAGTGCAATAGCTTTTTGGAAAATATGAAATTAATTTTGAAAAATATGCTGAATATATATTATTAATATTAGAATATCACTAGTTGAATACTAGTGTTGTTAAAATTAATCCAAAAGAGAAGATGGTTGAAATTCATGAGTTTAGGCTTAGGATATTGCAGCAGTACTCTATTGGATTCCTGCTTACTTGTTCAGTCTGGTCGCAGTGAGAGCGCGCTCTGTGATTGGTCGATGGTGTGGTGTGTTAATTCTGTATATATAGGAGGTGGGTGCATAGGGGCGAGATTTAAACAGTTACATTTGCAATAAATAAACACCTTGAGCTACTCCAATCATATTTTAACAAGTGGAAAATAAAAATAAATGTTGATAAATCCCAAGCTGTAATATTTACTAAAAGAAAAACTAATCCTCCCCCACCCACCTTCTTCCAAAAACAAATTCCTTGGGATACACACGCTAAATACCTAGGCTTAACTTTTGATAAGCATCTGACCTGGAAAAAACATATTCTAAATACTAGAGATAAATTTCGCATAAAGTATATCCATTAATAAATAGAAGATCCAAAATGAACATACATAACAAACTCCTTATATTCACGGCAATCATGAGACCTTTAATCAGTTACGCTAGCCCAATTTGGGCCTACTGTGCCAAAACAAATTTAAACATTTTAGAAAGTTCTCAAAGTTCTACTATTAGGATGATCGCCAGGGCTTCCATGTTCATGAAAAATAGAGACATCTATAATGCACTTAAAATTACCACATTTAAACAACACGTTCAAAAGCTTGCCTCAAACTTCTTCAAATCACTTGTAAATATTGAAAATCCTAACATCCAAAATCTGGAAGACTATCAAATAAATCCTAAAACTAAAAGACCCAGGAAAATACTCTTAGATTACAACCCACCATAAAAAATATCATTTCACAAACATTCACAAGCTCCGCCCAACAAACTTATGCCAGCTTACACACAATCGCTGGCAGCCAATCGTAGCATCGCATCTACTCACCAGTCGACCAATCCCAGATCAAGATCTCCACTTCATCTCCCAGCTTAATAGTTTTTAGACTCTCTGTTCTTCACTTTCCTGGAAGTACCTTTCTCAACCAACAGATGGCGCCAAATTCATTTCAACTTAAAACTCTTATATCTCAGCAAATTACCATCCGATCATCTAGACTTATTCATCGTATCAACCCAGGATCCACAGTTTTAGAATGACAAAACCAACTCTCCAAAGTGACTTTTTAAACACAAGAATTGGGCTTGTGGAGCGCTCCGCGCTCCGGGCGCCCATTGAATATCAACGTCAACGAGGGGCGAGATTTTGTGAGGAGTGTGCTTGTGTTACCAGTGTTTTAGTAATGTAAGTGAAATTAAAGAATTAAAATTTCTCGTGGTCTGTGTAGTTGTGGGTTGTTTCTGAGTGGGGTGTACTTTTCTATTTCTTGAATGGTTTTATTGCTCGAGGAATCAATTTTTTGGTAGAAATTTCCTGATAATTTTTTAATGAAGTTTTTAAGCGTTGGAAGTTTAATTGAGTATCTGATGTCTGTGTTTCTCATGTACCAGTGTGCTCTTACTATCATTCTAATGGTGGAATTTTGGGATTTTTCTAATAATTCCAGTGTTGTGTCAGCACAATGCGACCAGACTGGGCTAGCATAAGTCAGGATAGGTCTTAGTATCAGGGTGTAGATAAGCAATTTATTACGTCTACTTAATGTAGATTTACGCGAAATAAGGGGGGAAATATTATTTACTGCAGAATTATACTGCTTTTTAATTCGTAGAACGTGTTGTTTAAAAGTGAGTTTTTTATCCAACGTTACACCAAGATATTTGGTGTCTAGAGACCAGGGTATATTTTTGTTTTCCAGAAAAATGTCTGGTTCTATTTTTCTGTAGTTTCTGGAGAAGAAGACGGCCTCTGTCCTGGAAACGTTCAGGGCTATTTTCCAAGTAGAGTACCATGCTTCTAGTTTCTGTAGGTGTTCGTTTAGTGCTTGACCTATTTTTGGTGAAAAGTAGTGTCTTGCTAGTATCGCAGTGTCATCTGCATACATGCATATTTTTGTATTTTGGTGTTTAGGGATGTCGTTCACGTAGTAATTGAACAAGGTGGTTGAGAGGATTCCTCCTTGCGGGACTCCAGCTTCAACTTTTCTTAGATTTGATAGTTGTTCATTAACGGTGACTTGAAAGCTTCTATTGCGTAGATATGAGTTTATTATTTTTACGAGATATGCAGGGGTGTTGTAGTTGATCATTTTGAAAATTAAACCTGTATGCCAGACTCGGTCAAAGGCTTTTTGGATATCCAGGAAGACCGCACCAGTATTTTGACTTTTGTAAAATCCAGTCTTGATGAATTCCACTACTCTGAGCAGTTGGTGTGATGTGGATAATTTCGGGACGAATCCATGTTGTTCGTGGATGATGATATCGTGGTCTTGTAGAAATTTTGATAGTCTATTGTGGATTATTTTTTCGGCTAGTTTGCTGAGGATTGGTAATAAGGAAATTGGTCTGTAGTTTTCGGGCCGGGTAGGATCCTTACCCGGTTTCAGGATAGGGATGACAACAGCGGTTTTCCAGGAATCCGGGAAGTAACCGAGATCTAGCATATTGTGAATGTGTTTCTTAGTTGAAAGATGCAGAGGTGTGGCAGGTTTTTTATCATTTTATTGGCGATGCCTTCTCTCCCTGGTGCTTTTTTGATTTTTATTTTCTTTATGTAATCTGCAATTTCTGAGGCTAGTGGTGGAGGGTAATCCGGATTTCGGAAATTTTCTTCATTTTGTAGATAGTTATGAACGACATCCTTTACATTATCGTCGTGAATAGGTGTGTTTATGTCATTTAATTTGAATTGGTTTTGAAGTAAATCTGCCAAAATTTCTGATTTTTCAGTGTTACTAAGTGCGATACTAGCTGGGCCTTTAAGGGCGGAGATAGGAACTCGCTTTTTTCTGAATGCTTTGGCCATACCCCAAAGGTTACCGCTTTCAGCACTCAGGTTTTCAAGCGTGTCTTCCCATTCTTTGTTTTTGTGTAAGTGCACTTTACGCCTAATTTCGTTTTGAATTCTGTTTAAAATTTCTTTATCGGCAGGAAAGCGGGTGAATTGCCAGGTTTTTCTGGCTTTGTTTCTTTTTCTGAATAAATCCCGAAGTTCCTGTCCGATGAAAGTCTGTTTGCTAGTATTTATGGGTTTTGAGGCGATTTTATGTGCACTTAAAATGTTTTGTGTGAGTTCTGCGACTTGTTTTTCAATATCCTCTCCACTGTTTGCTTTGGGGAGTGTGAATGTGTTGATTGTGTTTTCAAGCAATGTGTTTTTGAAAAGAGCCCAATTTGTACGAACTTTTGGTTCAGGGAGTTCGTATCTACTCTGTGTGTCGAAGTGGATCAGCACAGGGTTGTGATCGCTACTTAACTCCGGTAGCGAGTGAATTTGAGCGGGCCAATGAAAGTTCTTGGTAATTGCTATGTCGATGATGGAGGCGGAGTTATGTCCGTAGCGTGTTGGAGTGGGCGGGGCTAGGATTTCTAAGCCGTTTTGATTGGCAAAATTTCTTAATGTGTTACCTCGAGATGAATTATAAGTGCAGCCCCAGCTAGTGTGCTTAGCATTAAGATCTCCACAAATTAATGAAATCGGCCCTAAATTTTGAATAGTCTGAATATCCTTTGGTACTAATGAGGCTCTAACAGATGGTGGTATATACATTGAGGTAACGAGTAATGGGTTTCCATCTGTTGAGGTGAGTGCAACAATGGTTGCTTCTGCACCGTTTAGTGAGGGTGTTGGGATTTGGTAGTGTGGGAGAGGCTTTTTAATTAAAATTGCAGTGCCGCCGTAGGGTTTATTAGTCGTTGCAGTGGGTGTTCTATCGTTTCTGTGTATGGTGTAGTTAGGCATAGAGAATTTCATACCCGGTCCTAGATGTGTTTCTTGTAAAAGAATTAAATCTGGGGAGTGCTTATCAATAAAGTGTCGCAATTCAACATCACGACACTTTACCCCTCGGGCGTTCCAGGTAACCAGTTTGAGGCCGAGTAGGGTGAATTTTAGTTATTGTTTGTGGGTGGTGAAGATATGACCTTCAACATATATGACTTGAACTCCACGCCTTCAGTGCGTAGGAAGTTCGCAAGCTTTCTATATTCCGTCTCATGGTTAACCGTGAGGCGGAGGAAGCGGCCGCTCAGTTTGCTATATAGCGAAGGCGCTTCGAGCCGAGCGAAGGAGAGGAGTTGCCTCCAATCACCCTTCGGTGTGATGAAAAAAAGGAGGAATTTTTGGGCGATTAACAGGAGTGGCGGGGTTCACTGGTTCCCCAGCGTCCTCTTCCTCACTGAGATCAGAAATCTCATCTCCTTTGGTAGTAGAATTAGATGCAGGGGTCATCTGGATCGTGGTCAAAGAATTAAAAGTTTTCTTACCCTGTTTGGGTTCAGCATCTGCTGAACGCTTCTTTGATTGGCTCGCTGATTGGGAGGCACCTCCCTGAGCCGGAGCTTTCTCGGAAGCCACACCCACTTCCTGGGTTTGGGCGGGAGAGCGGGCGACATTTTCTCACCCCATTGTAAAATGAATACCTTAACAATGACTCATGGAGCATACTGAACATTAAAGTGGGGGTAAGAAATTGTCTCCTAAGTTGAATAAGCAGCCGTACGGAAAGGAAATTTTCTCTCAATTTCAGCCGATTCGTAAAGGTTATATATGGATAAATTTTTACGTCGGAAAGATTCGTCTTCACGTACAGATGATGAAGAACCCAGCACAAGTGTTACAAAAAACCTAAAGAAGGTAGTGAAAAGAAAGTACGACGAAGACTACATTAAATATGGATTCTCGTGGTGTGGTGACGAAACGGCTCCAAGACCATAGTGCATCATTTGCGGCGATCAGCTATCAAACGAGTCAATGGTACCCAGTAAATTAAAGCGGCATCTATATTCAAGTCATCCTAGCTGCGCCAACAAAGACAAACAATATTTTAAGAGGCGCTTAGAACAAAATAAATAGAATTTATGAAATCGGCCGTAACAGTTTCTGAAAAGGCATTAGAAGCTAGCTATCATGTTGCAAAATTAATTGCACGTCAGAAGAAGCCACATACTGTCGGCGAAACACTTATTAAACCAGCATGCATGGAAATTGTTAGACTTATGCTTGGGCTCAATGAAGCTAAGGAAGTGAATAAAGTTTCGTTGTCTGCTGATACTGTTAAAAGACGTATTCACGATATGTCAAGCGATATTTTAGGAACACTGATTAAAAAACTGTTATCGGCTGAAAAATTTGCGCTTCAGATCGATGAAACAACTGATATTAAAAATAAAGCACAGCTGATAGCTATTGTACGTTTCGTTGACGAGGATTTTATTAAAGAACATTATTTATTTTGTAAGGAGGTTCCAGAGCGAACTACCGGTGAAGAAATTTTTGGAGTAACCGATGATTTCTTTAAATATGTAATATTCAATGGAGCAATTGCATTGCTGTTTGCACGGATGGCGCTGCGGCAATGACGGGTCGTAAAAAAGGTTTTGTCTCTTGTGTAAAACAAAAAAATCCGACGGTACAATTTACACACTGCTGCATACATCGAGAAGCATTGATGGTCAAGAATTTGCCGGAAGAACTTTTGAACACGATGAATGAATGCATTAAAATCATAAACTTAATTAAATCAAGAGCCATAAATTCGCGAATTTTTGGATTACTTTGTGCAGAAATGGGAGCCGAACATGAATCCTTATTATTTTATACAGAAATTCGTTGGCTATCCCGAGGCAAAGTTTTGGCTAGATTATTTGAGCTTCGTCACGAGGTGAGTGAATTTCTTTTAACACAGAATGTGCTCGAAATATGCCAGCACCTCGATGATGATTACTGGATAGCCAAACTTGCATACATGGCTGATATAGAATACATGGCGGAATTCTAGAAAGAATTTTGGTGCGTCGTAGGTGAGAAAAGGTTGCGGAGCACTGGGTTTGAGCAATTACAAGTTCATGTATGTATTTAAAAGTTTTTAATACTGGTTAAATAAATTATTCACTTCTTATTATTTTTCATTTGAATTATTTTTTTTAATCTCGCAAAAATCGGACATCAGTAAACCTTTTTTCACTATTTTTATATTTTTTTTCTTCTCAAACACGTGTTGAGAATTTGATGTGCCACTCAGATTCGAATAAATACGGTATATATATACACTCATGTCCATAAATTAAGGATAATGCCAGCTCGGAAAATAAAGGTTCAAAAACAAAACAAACGTGACTTATTCATAAAACCCATCTATTAAACAAAAGACAAAGAACTAAAATGATGGTGTATGTATGATACCATTCATAAAAACTACGATTTTTGCTCCCTGGAGCAATTACAAAAAATATCTCCCTTACAAAAACTCACCATTACATGGTTGGTATGATAGTTAATGCTTTGTATGTCTCCCAGACAATGAAATTCAGTCCGTAAAACACCTAGGCATGCTGAGTATCAAATTATCGAGCTGATCTTGGGGAAGATTACTCCACTCAGCAAGCAATGCTCTCCAAAGTTCAGGTACAAGTGTAGGAGGAGGTAGACAGGTTGCAATTCGTCGGCCAAGTATGTCCCTCACATGCTCTATCGGACTGAAGTCAGGTGAGAATGATGGCCATTCCATACGAGTGATATCCTCTGATTGAAGGCATTCGTTTACAATATATGCACGGTGAGGACGGGTTTGTCATCCATAATCATTAGTTCTCCACCTATGGCACTCCTAAACAAACGTTAAATATATAGAGAGAGACACAGTTATATATAGTTATAAAATAACTATATATATAATACATATAGTTATTTTTTAATTACAGCACACTATAGTGTTTTGTTAGAAATAAACTTTGATTTTCTGAATTCACAACAGAAACTGAATATACATAAACGTTAATTTCCTGTGGTATGCTCCAATTTTTTTTTTTTTTTTATTTATTTATTGTTCTAAAATTATCCAAAGCAATGAAGTACATATCAACACATTACACTGTAATGTATACTGATGTCAGAAAATTCAGGTGCAACCAGTCTTTGGGTCTAATTTAAAAACTAAGGAATAAAAAAAAAAATTGGAAGAATTGTGTTTTAAACTATTAATTAAAGAATTATAATTTTTTTGCAAAATGTCTACTGCTAGATAAAACATCAATTATTTTTGGAAAAAAAATTAAATAAATTTTGTTTTAATTAGAATGCGTTCGCCCCTACATGTAATGAATGCATTGGCGGCTTCGATGCCCCATAGTGTCAATTTCGTTTTCGAGGAGTACAAGTTTGGTCTATATATAGAGCAACCCAGTTCCAGCTCATTTCAGGAACTAAGAGGAAGACTTGAGGAAGCGATCTGTCCACCCAGGTTGTCCCAAAGATGCTCTATCGGATTAAGGTCTAGAGATCGATTGGCCACAAACAATGATCCTCCAGATATTCATCAACAAGCCTAGGACGATGAGATTGGAAATTTTTAATTGGGATGAATTCCACCCCAATAGCATTAGCATATGGTGAAATATATGAAACAAGGATCTCCTCTTGATATTTCACAGCAATCAAGAATTCGTCCAAGGAACAACTGCAGGTCAATACCACTATCTAAAGAGATTCCAGACTAAACAATGTTTTCGCCTCCTCTACAACCGTGTCTTTCAACAATATTCGATATGCATATCTGATGCCTTGTTCTTTCCAGATCGACACAACACCTGAATCACTCTCTAAAATAAAAGTACTCATGTGAGAAGAGTACGGAAGCACATTGCAGTCTGGTCCAAGTAACGTACTCTTTTGCTTAACGTAAACGGGCCTTTCTGTTTTGTTGATTACTAAAGAATCTTGCATATAATCCTTGATTGGAAAAATGTCTGTGTACTGCAGAAGCAAATACTGTCATCCTTCTTGAAACATAATGATCTGAGGCAAAGCAGAGTTCCTCAACCTTCGGGACGAAAGAGATAGAAAATAATTTTACGTAGGGGTTGTAACATGTGGGAGCCCAGGAACAGGTTATTTGGATTTTGAATTTTCGAATCCAAATTTATAACTAAGTCTTTGAACCTCTCTACGAAACACGTTTAACAGTATCAGCTTATGATAATCCCATTTCCATCCATCCAATTGCTCGCTGTCAATATGAATCGAGTAAATGACATTTCGTAGACATAAATGATTTATTATTAATTTTTATTTATTTGATTTATTAACGTCGATCTCAGAAGCAACAAAATGGTTATTGGCAATGGACCTCGTAATTTTAAACCTCGGTCAAGTGACAAGAACACCTAAGTTGGCCCTCCACCTTCAAGTTTCCACTCCACATCATGGGAGGACTTGGAGCCTAGTCAGATTTAACATGCAGATGGACTTGAACTCCTGACTCGACGGAAACAGCGAAGGTCGCGAGTTCATGAACATGACCACTCGGCGACCGCAGCAACGATTTGATGATGGAAATAATATGCTTTGTGATATAAATAAATAAGAGATTACTTTAAAGATGAGGATTCGTCTATCAAATGTAATATTAAATATTTATAAAAAATTTTAGTTTTAAGCCTAAGATTTATAACCAAATTATCCAAAGAGGAAAATAAGTAATGTTTAATGAGGTATGATTACATTTTTATCCTCTGTATTATTGCATCTTCCTCATATCATGAAGGAACTAGAGATATATTCTATGTATTTATTCACTCTAATCCTCAAGGTAAATTGATAAAAATACGTTTTAAATTTGAAAATGTTAATCAAATTGATCGTATCTATGAAATCAAAATGCATATAATTGATCAAAATAATGTAATCAATTTGAACAGTTACATACAGGTTAATATTGAACTTGCACAAAATTTGTTCCTTAAATAAATTATAAGCTTAGGTTGTATTCTAGAGGTAAAATTGTTGCAGAGATGGTATTTTTACAAATGCTGCCAAAGCAATTGAAAAAAAAAAAGTATTCCTATTATTGAAGATTAATCAAAAATTTTTATAAAGAATAAATGCAAGAGATATTTGATCAAAAAAAAATTTTTTTTAGACTAAGTTAGTGGAAATAATTTGGGGTTTATGTAAAATATGGAAATATTACAAAAATGATATTGAAAATTTCAAATATATAGAACTTAAAGAAGATAAAGTGATTGTTGATCAGAAAGATTCTGCCCTGTATACATTTACAGAAGTTAATATTTTATTTTCGAATGGTTATATCTGAGCAGATGTTAAAGCCACAAAGACTAATAAGGTCTCTCTTGATATAGAGAACGTTACTTTGGTCAATGCAGCAAATTTATTCCCTAGAACAACTCTAGATATTGCAGGATCTCCTTTAGCCGATATTTAAAGCCTTGCTTGATTCATTTCATAAACCAACGAACAAACTTTACAAATGATTATGCATCATCTGAAGCAACAAACAAGTGCTGCTGGTTTGGATACAATAAATAGTGGTTCTAGTCACCCTCCTTATATAAATGGAAAATATTTAAATGTTGAATTTATTTACTATTTGAGAAACACAATTCTGGAAAATCATATAAATTGTACTTTACACTGTTTGAAAAAAGACGGGAATAACAGAAAATTTGAATGTCTGCCTAGAATAAAACAATTTTTTTAACAATGCAAATTATTTGGTATCCTTCTGGAGTTAACTAAGAGATAAGAGATGGACAATTTGTTCCAAAGAAAATGTTTTAATTGACACGTGATGGTTATTATGATATAAGGAAAAAAAAAAGAATTTAAATCTGAGAAATTTAAAAAATCCTTCAGATGAATAGGAGATTCAGTAACTAAATCTTGTGTTGATGGAATTCAAGATTTAAAAGCGAGAAAAAATTTTTGAATCATCAAAAGAAAGTTTCATTTAAACTGAACATGGAGATTTTGGTGCTAGAGGTAAAATTAATGGAATTATAAAAGATAATATTCATGATATGAATGTTGTCAATAAATATTATTTTGAATAACATGTTATCTAATAATGGTTTGTTTTGAATATAATGTTTATCATATATCTAGTTATAAAGGAAAGAATTTGTGATACTGAATGAATTTGTTTGAAAAGTTTTGGAATTCCTCAAGTAGAATGCAGTTAAAAAAAATTATATGGATAAAAAAAAAAAAAAAAAACCCTGAAAAAATCTTCATTAGAGATAGCAATGATTGATATGTACAGTATTAGGACCAGACTACTCTAAAAGAATTGTTTTAATTACTTGATAAAGATTTAAGAATATCTGAAAATATGCATATGAAAATTATGATATATTTAATATATGATATTTATATGTTTGATCTACTGGATTTTATTAAAAATTGGGAGAGAGAGAATATATTTTAGATTATCAAAAACTTTCAATGAATGAGGACTATATCATTTTGAATATTATTTCTAGATATAATATATTAAGTAAAACATTTACAATAAACCATGCTAGTAAACTTGATATAGATAAAATACCAGATTATGAAAAATTAAGTGACTGATTTGTAAAATATAATTTTAATGAATTAAACATCACATTAATTTCTAGCTATTAAAAATACAATTAAAGAATTGAAAGATGGAATAGATTGGAATTTAGTTATATATCAAGATTTAAGTGAAGATTTCATTAATAATCATAGGAATAAAATAGATTGATGCAATTCTAAACTTTATAAAAAAATATCGGAAGGATTTACTAAAAAACACAGTAAAAGAATTAAAACAATGTTGTTAATGCACATATATTTAAAGAAATAATTACCTGAAGATTCTACAAACTAATTTAAAGATTAAACTGGTAGGAAATGTGTGTCTAAATATCAGACTTTATTTGAAGAATTTAAAATTAAAGTGGATCGGGAAAAAATAACTAGATATCAAAAATTATCTAAAGATTTAATAAGAGAACTTAAGATGAAAAAGTTTATATTTTTAGGAAAATAATTTAACAAAACATATTTATTAATAGATGTTCAATTAATTTAATATAAGTACTATAATTTTTGATTGTGCACCACAAACAACTTACTATTTTAAAAAGTAAAAATTTGATTCAGTTATATCAAATCATGAAATAGATTTATATTTATTTTCCTAAAAAATGTTTGTTAAAAAGGTTGAAAATTTAGAAAAAATTAGAGCTTTCTTTAAAAAAAAAAATGATTAACAGATTTGTGATTTAATAAGATAGAAAAATAAGAGATTTAAATTTTGAGTATAGTGATGAGAGAAGACAACTTAATATAGCTTTTATAAGATTTTTAAAACAATTAAATGAATTAATAATGAATGTCTTTGTTTGAAAAACAAGACATTCAAATTATATTAAGGCTTAAATGTTTAAAGACTGTATGCTATTAAATAAATTTAATTATATCCAATCTTTAAATTAAAATAAAATTTGAAAATGAAATAACTAAAATCTCTGAATATCTGTTAGATATTCTTGAAGAATATGAGAATCTGGATATTGGAGAATTAATCAAATATCATAAAAAAAAATTTGTAGATTAAATGAAAAAAATATTAGATAAAGTGATGAAATTTAAACAAACTTTCATAAAAAAAAAAACACCGAAGTATTGAGCACATAAAAAAATAAACAAAAAAGAAAGTATTCTCAAAAAATTAAAGATAAATATGATGATTCTAACTTCATAAAATTTCTTCAGTTTTTCATGTATTTTTTCATTTATAAAAACATTTACTAATAAATGACTAGTATATTAAAATTATTTTTCAACCTTAACATAGTAATGTTAGAAAAAAATATAAAAAATTATACACTTTGCTGTGCATTAAAAGACTTATAAGATGCTAAGCTTCAACTTGAAGAGCATCTTTAAAAATTTGATTGATAAATTAGTAAAAAATATATGACACAATAATAACTAAAGAAAATATAGCAAATTCTAAGAAATAAAATACCCACAAATGTTTGTGATCTTTATAAAATATCATACCATATTTTGATCAAATGTTTATTATAAATTATGAAGATGAAAAATAAAGAGAAAATATAATTAATGTGTCTGTGACAAATATGATTGTAAATTTTTTAAAAAAAACTTTTATTTGCTTTTAAAATTCTGCTATTTTTTATTTCAAGTATTTCTATTTTTCACAAAAAAATCAAGCCTTTTATTTGGAGTGATGATTGGGTTATTTCTATGGGACCATGATTATACACTACTGTCAATTATTGGGTTGTTCGGAAAGTAATTTCATTTTTTTTTTTGTGGAAATGAAAGACCGTTTTCGTATAATAAACAAATACTTTATTAAATTATATATTGGCCGTTCTGGTCCAACACCTTTTGCCATCTTTCTGATAGTAGCATAATTCCACGCTCATAAAATTTTTGGTCTTTGCTGGCAAAAAACTGATCGAGGTGGTTTTTGACCTCCTCATTTGAGGTGAAGGTTTTACCATCTAAAAAATTTTGGAGTGACCGGAACAAATAATAATCCGATGGTGCCAGGTCTGGAGAATATGGTGGGTGTGGCATTGTATCCCATTCAAGCAGTAAAAGCTTTTGGCTAGTGACCAAACTTGTGTGAGGTCTCGCATTGTCTTGGTGAAACACTACACCTTTCCTGTTGATTAGTTCTGACCTTTTCTGTTGAAGTGCATCATTCAGTTAGTCCAGGTGATGACAGTAGACTTCCGAATTAATCGTTGTGTTATCCGGTAAAAGCTCAAAAACAAAACAAAAAAAAAAAAAAAAAACGATTCCTTTAAAATCCCACCAAACAGACAGCATCACCTTTTTTTGGTGAATATAGGCTTTGGAAATGGTTTGAGCCGGTTCATCTTTTTTGCTCCATGACCTCTTGCGTTTGACGTTGTTGTATACAACCCATTTTTCGTCCCCAGTGATGATGCGCTTCAAAAACGGATAATTTTCGAGACGTTTGAGAAGCGAATCGCAGACGTCAATGCGGCGACACAGATTTCTCTGTGTGAGAACATGGGGAACCCATACATCGAGCTTCGAGGATAATCCCAGGCCTTTCAAGTGGTCATAATTTGTTGAATTTGATCAATTTAACCTCAATCTGATCTCACGTGTTGTTATTCGCCGGTTCGCATCAACTAATGCCTTTATCGCGTCTTTATCAGCTTCAACCGGCCTTCCCGAACGTGGTGCATCTTCGACATTAAAATTGCCGGATCGAAATTTAGCGAACCAGTTCTGGCACTGGCGTACTGTCAACACACCATCTCCATACACGTCAGTCAATTTCTTTCTGGCTTGAACAGCATTTTTACCCTTTCTGTAGTAAAACAATAAGATATGTCGAAAATGCTGCTTATCGCTCTCCATATTTAAAAGGGCACCAACCAAAAACTACTGCGTAAAATTAATTGGAATTTTTCACACACAAGCCTTGCTATATGAGCTCTCAAAGCATATAAAAATTATATGGGCTAAATCTGAAGTTGGGTGCAAAAAAATACAATTAAATCCTGTCAGGAAAAAACGAAATTACTTTCCGAACAACCCAATACTTAATGAAAGTAAAGACAGAATAAATAATCTGACTTAAAAAACTATGGCATTTTATGAAAAGAATACAAACTCCAATTTTGGTGAACTGAAAAGATGAGGCATGTCAATGAGGTTTATGTAAAACTAAAGTTATTTCTTTGAAAGAAGATTGATAGGAATCTGATTCATAGCTCACATAATTCAAAACATGGTTAAAACTGCCTCCAAATGTCTACCCATTGACTTTGAACAAGTTATCGTGAAAAGTATTCATAGAGAAGGTGAAAGAATTTTGTAACGAATTTAACACGAAGTATTAGAAATTAATAGGCACTAGTAAACTTAGGTGGCTTGCATCTACACTTCCTACTTTGAAATTTGAAACTGTACAAAAAAGTAAAAATTTTACTATAAATAAACGTTCAAATCAATCGCAAACCTTTTTTGAAAACCCAAACTCCAAAGTATGGTTTTATTCATTCATGCAAAGTCAGCAAAATTTCAACAAGCTGTGTTAAAGATCTAAGTTCAATGTAATTCTACAATCACTGTCATGAAGGAAATAAACTAAAAGACAATTTTGGCCCCGATACAAATTACTTGTTTCTTAAACACTCCATTTGTATTTTAACAGCAACATTTCAAAAATAGTTGCAGTGGTTAATGAAGAAAGTATGAAATCTACAGCTACTGAGTTTTATAAGATAAATAAAGAATATTTGGAGCAGTGAAATCTGTTCTGTGAAGAATCAGAAATATTTGAATGGGCAAATTTAATTGAAGTACCTATGTTGGAAGAAATTCAATGCATAATAGATTTTTTTTTTTTTTGAAAAGTGCTTTATTAATGATAAAATGGATACAAAAATATTTGATATAATTCACTTACTTCTAATTATATAACACCACAAAATGATATATAATAGAATTCTGGGAATGTTTTAATCGAAAGTCATTGGGTTGAATTGTCTAAACACTTTCATACTATTAACTTAAATCATACAAACTTTTGCATAATTAGTCAATATACAAGGCGTTTCAAAACTTGTGGGCAAAAATTTAAAGAGGTGATAGAAAACATCTAAATGAGCAGTTTTCACCATACAAAGCAAAGACAGAGAGCAAGTCATGAACCACAAGATGGCACAGTAATGGAAAGCATAAAGCACACGTTTTCTTACACATCGTCATTTTTACAGTGGATTTCAGGGGGCATGGTAACATACAATAATCAGGAAAAGGCCATGTTGATGTGAAATTCATGGTAGAAATGACAATGTGCGAAAGAAAACTCACATGTTATTCTTTTCATTATAGAGCTGTCTAGTGGATCAAAGTTTACTCTCTGCCTATGCATTATAAAGCGAAAATTGCTTGTTTAGATGTTTTCTATCACCCCTTAAATTTTTTTCTATCACCCATGAGTTTCGAAACACCCTGTATTTTAAGTCTGCTTGTCACTACTACATCTGTAGAAGGGACATTTCACTCATGGATAAGATATGGATGAACGAAAAAACACAGTTGCTTGTCACAGTTTGACCTCAAATTCAAAATTCTATTCATTCAGATAAGATATACTGATTTTTTGTACATAATAAATACTATTTTAAGAGGCAGTTAATATTAAGAAAATAGCTATGTGGTGAAAGTAACTAATTCACTCAAGGATCACAATTAGTAAATATCTTAACGTAAAGTTTTAAATAAATATTTTTATACTGCATATTTGAAAAGGAAGAGTTGCTTTAAAAAAAAACAAGTTTCTCCTACCGATTTCTAGTTTTTTTAATACCATGAAGCCTATAATTACAAATGCAAAACACATAAAACTAGAGACTAATTTTTACTAAAGGAAAAGTATAGGATTCATATTTAATTATGTAATAAAACTTTCTAAAGCAAAATAAGACATTCTTCTTTTACACAAAAGCTTTTTTTTAAAGAAAACCTAAGATGGAGGATTAAATAAAGACAAGTTAAAATAACAAAATGGTTTATTACCAGGAGTACAATCAATGCTACTTTTCTATATAGTCACAGTGAATATTGAGACATGTAGTGGGCAAGTGTTTTAATACCCTGTTCATAAAAGGTTCTCGCCAGCTAGTTGAGACAAATCTCCATGGTGTCTCAAAGATATGATTATACATCATCCTGGATCAAAACAGTTCCAAAAGAGAATATACCTTTTCTTTTCTTTTGAATGGATTTTGGTAGATGATATAATGTCTGACAATACAGGTTTGTATTGATCATTGTCCCTGGCTCTATAAATTCCACAAGCAGCACCTTTTTGATCCCGCAAAACAGTAATAATGATCTTCTCTTACATGAACATGTGTTTAAACTTTCTAGGTTTGTTCAGGGAGTGTAAATGCATCAAATTGTTCTTTACACTCTAGATTGTGACAAAGAATCCATTTTTCATCACCTATGTTGATTGAATTCTAAAACTTCCTCCCACACCCCTCCCCATAAGCAAGTTTTCTGAACCTCAAACATTCAGAGAAACAAAAATTACCAAAGGTTTGATAGTGTAAGTGTTCCATTATGATCATTTCCAGAGTTGACCTTGAAATGACCAGAAAATTTGCAGATATTTCACATATCGCATAGTTCCATCTTTGACGAGCCATTATGTGAGCTCGCTGAACAAGATATTCATTACCAACAAATTTATGTCCTTGTCCATCTTCTATGCTGAACATCAGTTCAACTATCTGTAAATTTCTTCAACCATTCTGTAACCACAGCTCATTCTAAAAAGAATTTCTGCTGTGTTTTTAATTTCTGCCAATAGGAAATGAAAAATACTGATCAACTCACCCTTGAAGGGAGGATTAATCATGCTGACCATTTTAGCGGGCTTGCAATGCAGCTCCAATCGATGTTTTGGACTTGTTTGTAACAGATGAAAGGAGGAATCAACATAGTAGCACAGATCATTCTTGTTTTGCTTTGCAAGCCGCTTAGCAGTGCTATTGAGATAAGAAAAAAGAAATAGACCTTGTTTTTCTACAGCAATAAGGATTAAAAAAGATTGGTTCAAAATTTCTATAAAATAGGAAACTATTAGGACATAGTATTTTAAATGTGATGTTTATAAAGATTACTAGTTTTACACTATACAAGTAAATATATATATATAAACTGAAGAAGTATTAATACTACAGATTTTAAAAAAGCTTATATTGCATATCAGGTGAATTCAAATAAGTCAGAACTTGATTAATAAATCTTTAAAACAACACTGAAGTTTTTTTACATTCTAGAGTGGTGAATAAGATGGGAAAATAATTACAGTTACTCTTTAGTTTTGTTATTACAGCTCAAAAGTAGTGAAATAAATATGTGCATCAACATTCTAATATATAATACATTAATCCATATATATATTGTGCTCTAACTGAATAATAATAGAAGCATTGTACGAAAAATATTTTTTTTACAGTAAAAATAGACTGGAATATAAGATTTAAAAATTTCATATGCAATGCACATATTGAGCCTTAAAAACATATGTTTTAACATATTTGAAATTTAATTAATAATAGGAAGTACTTTAAAGAAAGTTATTTTTATTTTATTCCAAAAAAATCAACATTTAGCCTTTTCTAAAGATGTTACCAGTTATTAAAAGAGGTGGGTCCAAAAAACTTACTATTACTATTAAATATAGTGGTGGCTCTGTAATGATTCGGGGTTTTATGGCAGCAAGCAGGATAGGAAATTCAGTTTTTATAGATGGCATTATGAACCATATGGTTTTCTTAATATACTTCCCAACATTTTAAGAGAAAATGCCAAAAACTTTGGTTTAGAAGAAAATTTTACATTCCAGCATGACAACAACCCAAAACACACAGCACGTAACTTAAAAATGTGTCTTCTCCATTGTAAACTACAGCACATAACACCACAATCACCCAACATCAATGTTACAGAAAATTTATAGACTACACTCAAAATATTGGTCCAAAAATACAAAATTAAGAACAAAGCTCATTTAAAACAAGTGTTTTCAGAATGGTATAAAATCGACCAAAAAGTTGATTTGATGGCACCATAATGTTTGGAGGACATTATTAAAGTCAAAGGATATGCGACTTAAGATTGATATATTTTTTTGTATGTGATGTAACAAAAATTTAATGTTGTATTCCTAATTAATTTTTCTTTGTTTTTAATTTAAATCTATACATTTGTTAAGCATAAATATTTTTTAAAAATATTTGCACTTCTTCGTACTGTGTTATTCATATTAAAGAAGTTCACTTTAAACAGTAAAAGTAAGATGCATTTTCAACTGTTGGGTGAGCGAGTGAAAGTAAAAGTTATTGGCACAAGAGCCAGATGTGGCTATGCTGTGCCAAACTAGATGCAACTGTGGTCTAGACATGAAAAAAATTAAAAAAAAGACAAATTGGTTGACAAGAAGGAGGGTCGAAAATAGAGAAGGATTGCTAGGGTATCCTGTGAGTGCATCACCTGTGTTTACCAAAGACAGCAAACCTCATGAGAAAGAAAAAGATCATTAGTGTACCTTAGAAAGAAAGGCTGGAAATAGAGAAGGATCGATAATGTAGGTAGTAGAAGGGTGCATCACTCGTGTTTTCCAGTAAATAACAGTAAAACGAATAGGAAAGAAAAAAGATCACTAGGGTGCCTTGGGGTTATGATGCCTATACTTACCTAAAGAAGGCAAGTCCCTGAGGTCCCCTGATATAATCTCTAGGGGCAGGGTGCCCAGATATACCCTCAGATACTGGGTACCCATTTTAGTCGCCTCTTACGACATGCATGAGCTACAGTGGGACTATTCTGTCATTTCTTGTCACTACATGGGTCTTTCAATTGTTGGAGCCCCTGTACAAGAAATACATTAATAATTGATTAAACTGAAAATGCACAGAATTGATGCTATGGTTAATACACTTTTTTTTTCATACATGAATAATCTAAAACTTCATTAAATTCTAAATTTCAGTTTAACAAAATTAGATTTTTTTTAATAAAAAAGGGATAAAATATTGAAAATTTTATCAGAACCCTATTTGTGATTATGTGCTCAAAAGTACTTAAAAAAATATAGATTATTATTCAGTGCTAGAAATGCTATTAATTACGCTACACATACTAAGCCCTTTAAGCACAAAATTTATAATTTTTTAAAGAATAATCTATTTATGAGTCATTTTAATTACAAACAAAATGAATCTGCAATATATTTTTACTGAATTTGCAATATAAAAGTAAATTCTTGTTAAACACACTAGATTATCATTTGATAATCAGGATTAAATTAAAAGGCAGTTAAGTCTAAGAGTAGACAGTTATGCATGTAAACATGATATAAAACATTTTAAATCAGCTTCCCCAATTAGTTAAGGCTTAATAAAAATTTTATATACTTCAGGACATTATTTGTTGCATATTTTTTTTTAAAATATTCAAGTTTTTCCTGACACTGCTCAAATTTTAATATCAGGCAGCAAATGATTTAAAATATGCATTTTGTCATATATATGAAAGAGATGTTATTTTTCATTACAGAAACTTAAGTTTCCTTTAGTTTGTTTTTAAACATCAGAGTATTACTACAGTATAAATCCACCAGAATATATAATTTTTTTGAAAAAATGATGTAAATATTTGCTATGTTTATTTTGAAGAATTCAAGCATTTGGTGCAAGGCATTTTTTTTTCTACAATAAAAGAGCACTAAAATGTAACTCAAAAATTTCAAATATAATACAATTTGTAATAAATGCAATATAAAATAAATGTTGTCTTATAACACTTAAAAATAAAAATAAAAAAAATACAGTAATATTCTTCCAAAGCATTTTCATAAGATTTATGAATTTTACAGAACAAAATATGAAACAGATCCTTCATACAGTTGCTGTTGTCACATATTCAGGATACACTGTAATGTTATTTAGGTGCTATGATTAAGTTAAAGGAGCCACAAAGTGCTTAAATCTGCATTTCTTATGTGCCTTATTACATTCTAACAGTACACGAAAAGTTTTATTTATAAACATTAAATAGCTTCAAATTACAAGTTTTCTTTAAAATTTTTTAATACAAACTTATTTCAATTTTAAAATTCTCTTTACTATATATTTTATACATGAAAATAATAAAAAAGAGTAAAGTTCCATTTTAGTTAAGTAAATCTTAATACTTCTTTTAAAATCTATTGCACTCTTATCATTTTATTAAAAAAAAATGCCCTAATACCCGACACACAAACAGGTGTATAAACAGTATCATTACAAGTATGTGGAAAAACTAATTCATGCATGAATTATACCAAAATAATTTGTAACAGATACAAACATACCTTTTACATTCAATGGGATTCATTTGAGACACATCTTTTACAATCAATTCTAATCTATTGTAAAATGTAATTGGCAGAGAAGTGCAAGATTCTGTAGAGAGAATATATGTAACACTTCACAATAAAACTTTAGTTATATACTGATGCAAGATAGGTTGATTTATATTTAATGGCTGAAGGTCCTCAGTAAGAAAAGCTATGCCAAACAAAAATTAAAAAAAGAAGATGAACTACTTTTGGTTTCCCCAACCACACAAAGATCAATGCCAAAAATTATGGAAAAATATCATAAAATGTTAAGAGTATAAAAAAAGAGAATAATCAAAATGGTGAAAAGTGATAAAGTGCAGTGATTTAACAATGATATTTTGTGAGAGATGGCGAGTGTAAAAAAAAAAAATGCTTGTAGATGCAACACAGGGCCTCCTCAGTGCACAAGAATATCCAAGACAGTGAATTGACATATACCTATGCAAGATAAGCATATATTGCTTCATTCAAAACTTTGCATTTGTAAACATGCTTTATATAATATTTTTTTTAACACCATATTCATTTTAGTGCTATAATTTTGATTTTTCCATCAGGAACGGATCATCAATATAGTGCTGTCCAACAACAATCACGAATAAGCTTACAAAATTTTTTACGTAATATCCGTCAACGAACAAATCAATAACAAAATAAAGGAAAACTTAACTAATAAAAACAAATCAAAATAAGTAAAAAAAAGTATTAAAGCTCTATACAAAGTATATAAAAAAGACCAGAATTCGCAAAAAGAACCAATTGGTCGTGTACTTTGGTTAAGAGGAGTATTTAGCACAAAGATGGCCTACAGCAAGTTAACTTGGGCACCGGCCATAGCTTACGAGGTTTCTTTCTTTTTTATTTTTGAGATTTTTTTCATAATTTGTTAAATTGCTGTCAAAATTGGAGATCTAGGCATAAAAAGCCTGGGATTTCAGTATGCGAGAACAGCTGAAACGTTGGACAGAAAAAACAACAAATTCGGGTGCCAATATCGCGCTTGATTGATGGAAAGTTAATAATGTAAACCAGGAAAGTTATTATCCCTTGGAACAATATTCTTTGGTTTTGGTATATTTCAAACTTTTCGGGACAGGTGTAACAAATACGCATGACTTGCGATTGTTTTTCACAGCCGGGAGTACCAAATACGCTTCACAGGAGATAGAGCTCAGGGGGGAAGGCGATGCCTACTGGCATTTTAAGGTGAAACGTTTTTCTAAGAATCTCTAGATGGTGCCCTGTGTCCATTACTTTTCAACAGAATATCGTTTCAAGATCTTGGCCTGCAGTTTGCTCAATCTGTCTTAATTCAGGGTTTTGCTCACCAGCTGTTGCCGGTGGGGAAGGCGTAGTGTAAACAAACTGAACTTGGCTCTTTAAATTTCCACGTGATGTATATTTGCGTAAGTGATGTAGGAAACAGGAATGAATCAGACCGGACGTATAATGCTACATAGGAATGGCAGCACATATTCCTACAAAGTGTGGAAATATAAGCTTTTCATGGGTTACTATATTTAGTTATTTATGAACTATTAGCTTTTTCTAAATAATTACAATAATTAAAAAAAAAAAAGTTTGATGATGAAACGCAAAAATTTTCATATCTTACAGTCTAACAAAAAAAAAAAGAGATTATTATGTTCTTCAAAAGAGTAAAAACTTGCCATCTGAACAATATCTTATTCAATGAAGAATTGATTAAATTTTCAAAAAGGTTTAAATTATTACATCAATATGTTTGTATGTAATATTCATCAGAAACATGATATGTTTAGAAAACATAAATTATATATATATATATAATGAAAGTGAATAAATGTTAAATTGTAAATACGAGCATTTTAAGTTAAAAATAAGAAAGTATAACATTTTAACAAAATCATGTACAATTTTATTTGTTTGATCTTCAGTGAACTTGGAAATATTATTAACTTTTTCAATTGAAATTAAGTATTCAATACTTAAGAAACTATTTGTTTTGTAGAAATTGTCATGTATAATAATCATTTAATAATAATAAAAGCAAAAATTGGGTTTTTGTTAATTTATATTTAATGTTAAATTGTTATTATTATTATTTTATTTAATGGTGTGTCATATTTTATCTCTATGTTTAAATCCTGGTTAAACTTTCAATTTAGTACAAGAATGTAAAAAAACTGTAAGTTTTTATATTTCTGAATTTTAAGAACCCATTATGGTAAAAGTATAGACACAGTGGAGTGAATGTATATAGTATTGTGAGATAATCTCTTCTATCTATCCTATCTCATAATAACATTGATCTTTTTTTTTTCCTACTTTAAAAATTATTTATGATTGCATCCTTTTTTAACAATATTAAGTAGTGAGAATTTTAAAATAAATCTTAAATAATATAAATATTTTTACTAATGAGAGAGTCAGGAAGAAAAGTAGCCAAAATTTTTCTAAATACATAGCAGTGTACTTCTTGATACGCATATTTGTGTGAAAAATAAAAGTAAATGCAACATAAGCATAATTTCTAGGCAAAGTATTGAGTGAGAATAATAGAAAAGTTTATTTCAATTATTATTAAAATTTTCTATATATTGAGTCTAACAAATACACAAAAAATTATTACACTATTTTATTGAGTAACAACTTGCCATCTGAACAATATCTAAATTCAATTAAGAATTGATTAAATTTCCTCTCTCTCTAAAAGTCTTAAGTTATTAAAATGTTTGTGGGTAATATTCATCTGAAACAGGATGTGTTTAGAAAATATACATTTCAGATGTGTGTGTACGTGTGTACGAGCATTGTAAGCTGAAAATAGGAAAGTATGACATTTTAACAAAATGAAAAACAATTTTATTCATTTGACCTTCAGTAAACTTGGAAATGCTATTAGCTTTTTCAATTGAAATTCAGTATTTAAAAAAAAACTATTTTTATTTATAAATTGGCATGCATAATAATCATTTAATAATAATAAAAGCAAAAATTTTTGTTAATTTATATTTAATGTTACATATTTTTTGTATCATATGTATCACATTTTATCTATGTTTAAATCCTAATTAAACTTTCGATTTAGTACAAGAATGTGAGAAACTGCAAGTTTTTATATTTCTGAATTTTAAGAACACAATATGATAAAAGTATAGATAGTGTGGCAAAAGTATATAGTATTGTGTGTGTGATAGTCTTTTATATATATATATATTTATCCTAACTCTTAATGATATAGATCTTTTTTTTCTAATTTAAATATTATTTATGATTGCATCCTTTTTTGACATTATTATATAGTGAGAATTTTAAAATAAGTCTTAAGTATTTTAAATATGTTTACTAATGATTGAATCAGGAAAAAAAGTTGCCAAATTTTTTCCAAATACATAGTGATGCATTTCTTGATACACATATTTGTGTGAAAAATAAAAGTAAATGCAGCATACACATAATATTTCTTAGGACAATATTGAGTTAGAGTAATTGTAAGCTTATAAAAATGAAAATTCTTTACATTTTACATTCAAATAGAAAAGTTTATAATGAAAACAGATTAAAATTGTCAGAACAGAACAGAAACAAACAGAATTTTTTCTATTCATTCATAATATTTTGCCTTAAATTTCACTCAACCTCAAACTAATATAAAATTTTATTTCAGTGTAACTAATCTAATTCATGCAATAGGAATTGAAAATTATTGTTAAAACATTTTTCATTTTCTTGCCTTATTGAACAAAATTGTTGAAAATACATATATTTTCTTTACTTAGTCTTTCTAAAATATTCTTTTAGGATTTTAATTAATGATATGATAAAAAGAAAGAAGCATTTGATTAAAACGCGAAACAATTTAAATTAAATACACACAGGATCATTAGCTGATTTTGCTTGCATCTTGTTAAAAATAAAGCGTAATTTATTTTACTATGTATTAAAATGAAGCAAATTTAACAAAAAGTGAAATTAATTAAAAAATAGTAATTAAATAACTTTTGAGTTCGGTTTTTTAAGGAGGATAGTGGATTTGTTGCCACCTTCTTATTCTGTTTTTATCTTCAATTAGATTGCGGGTATGTGGGAGGAGCCTGAGTTGCGGTGTGGAGATATTTTTTGAGGTGCTAGCAGAGTTAATTGCAATTTTGATGTTGTTCTTGAGTGCATTAATGACTTCATCCAGTTCATTGGTATTGTTAATTTAAACTTTCTGGGGAGGTTATTATATAGAAATTATTGATATTTGAGCCAATTAGTGTTTGTGATGTCGCGAAGGTGGGGAGGAAGAATATTAGTGAGAGTTATTTCCATCAGTTTGGTTTTATGATCGCTGCTAAAGACGTTAAATGTTTTAATGTTTATAAGCGAGTCGCTAAATAGAGTCTACGTCATACGTGATGACGTTTCAAAGAGGTAGACTAGGCTTGTCCCTCCTCAATATGAAAAAGTTTTTAATACAATTAACCTTTTATAATATGGCCGCAATAGCCTAGCAGTCACGGTCGCGACCGGCAGTTTTCGTAGAGTCGTGGGTTCGAACCTTGATGCCACTGAAGACCCTCCGTTTAGCCGGAGCTGATGCACGTTCAATCTGTCGGGGCTCAAAGTCTCCCTGTTAGCGTGGTGTGTAAGTTAGGAAAGGGGTTTATCAGTTCAAGTGCCGTTTTCGTCACTTGACCGAGGTTCAGAATTATGGAGTCCGTCCCCAATCGCCCTCGTGTTGCTTCCAGTGCGATGTTAATAAAACCATCCAACCTCTTATAATAACTGCATTTTAAAAAATGAATCCTTTACATCAGTTTCGAGCCCCGCTACATAAAAAAAATTCTAATTTATCTATCATATATACACTCATAGACAAAAAAAAAAAAAAAAAAAAAAAAAAAAAAA
>BMAW01077110.1:956931-984158 GCA_019974015.1 Nephila pilipes
TAAAGATAAAGATACTTGACTGCTAATTTCTGGACTAGTGTCCTTATCTTTCGCAAATATTTTCGCTATTTCGATATCCACTTTTGCTTTCTGTTATATTATTACTACCTCTTCCACTGTTTGAATTGATCACATCGCTATTTAGAATACACGAATTTAATTTTATTTTTGAAAACTTAATTTTTCTATTTAATTATGGAACTTCCAATTACTTTTAATTTAATACAATAGCTATTTTGAGTCAATTCCTTCCTTTTAAGAGAAAGGTGCGTCGTAAATGAAACTCTAGCTTTTAATTTTAGTGTAACATTTTTATTCATCCAAATATAAATTGCGCTAAATAAAGGGGAAACTCTTTTTCGTCGAAAAGAATTCTGGCATCATATGACTATTAACCGTATAATTTTTTCAGGGGAAAAAAAAAAAAAAAAAAAAATGCTCATTTCTTCCATCTTTTACAGAATTTGCGCGATGTAATTTTTTTCAGATTTTCGTCCTTACAAAACAAATATTTTGAGCTAAACTTTTGTTATCTAGCTTCCATCAACGCAGGCGATTTAGTGTTAACCAATAGTAACATGACACATATGATCACTTAAATTAATAGTCTCATTAATTGTATTGCATTCCCTTTTATCAAAACATGAATTTAAAAATCCTGGAAATTCTTCCCAAAATAAAAAAAAAACTCCAACTCAAAATTTTTCATGTCGTGTACCATAATATATTTATTAAAAAAAAAAAAAAAAAAAAAAGATTTTAGTTATTGTTACGACTTGATGAACTTGAATAGAATTTTGATGTCTGAGCTTTCTCTGTAACTGAAGGATTTAGTAATAAAGAAAAAATATCATGATTTATGCAGTTAATTGATAAACATGCAAAGTGATATTTTTTATTCATCGTTTCTGTAAGAGTTCTAAAAATCAAATAGTAACTTGCTTATTTGTAATTATTATTTCAAAGTGATATTTAAAGTTTGTCATTTTCCAGAAATTGGAAGAGAAAGCAACTTGAAGCACTTTTGTAGTGTTCCCACACTCAAATAGAAATAGTAAAACGATAATTTCAGTTTTTTCCCATTCATTTACTACTAACTGATTTAATGATTGTTCAATAGCCTCATACTCAGAAGCAACATGATGACTATTGACGACAGACCTCATAATTTTGAGTCTGTATTAAGTAACGTGGACAACACTTGTCTGGCACCTCCTCCTCCAAACTTCCCCACTATGCCATGAGGGAGGAGACTTAGAGCTTCTACAAATTCATTGAGTATCAACCCAATTATATGTTCAAAACAGCAAAAGAAGTAAATTTTATGATTTATCAAAACTATGGACTCTCAAAAATTAGTAATCAATAACTATTTAATAAATTAAAGATGGTATCAGAAGTTATTGTGATACGTATTTTAGTTACCATAAACTACTAACTATTTAATATATTGTGGGGGAAAATGCAAATGAATTAATTAAAATTGTATTGCATTCTCTGCTTTCTTCTTTTATTATAGCAAATAAAAGCAATACTGCAAATGATGTAATTAAGAAAAACTACTACCCTCATTTTTTTTTTTAAACCTGTAATTTTTCTCCTCGAGGAAAAGAAATTACTACTTGGTATTCCTATTTACCTAACATCATTTCTGTAATAATATTAAATATACAACTTATAATAATTAAATTTCAGTATAAAGAGTAATTCATGACATATTTTTTACATAAATATAACTCACCTATTACTTTTTACAAATTTGAATGCTTCAGAAAGTCTTTCACAACTGTGATGCAATTATAATACAGATAATGTCACCACAGATGGAAATCCCATCTAACATTCTCTTCTTATAAAAACTTCCGATATGCAAGAGTGTCTCCAGCACTCGGTTGATTGACACACATAATAAAATAGATAATTGCCTGGAAAATAGGAACTATTAAAAATATTTCCCTAAAGTAATACATCATATGAAAATGGTTTATATCTCCACCACTTTCCACATCACCCAGGAGATATGGTATGTGAATGTATTAACTCCTTTTCCAGCAGGAATGGTAGGTTCCTCAGATATTCCTTTACACTTTAAAAAACACAATTATTTTTACTACACAAAATAATGAATTTTCAATATTATACAAATGAAACACAGAAGAATTACAATATTCATTTTATACAGTACTTTAAATAATTAAAAAGGAACTCGAATAAATTTACCTAGTGTATATAATTTTGCTTGCATTGATAACAAGCGTTAATATAATCTGATACAATATATTAGATATTATTTAAACACTTACCTGCAAAAGAATCAAACATGTACCTTCTAAATTCATTTATATCAAAATTATCGTTTCTCTGTTTAATACCTTATTTGTAAAGTACCATATAAAAACACTACAATTCATGCAATCAGTTTGTTTTAGATGAATAGGATATGAAATATGCCTAACTTGTTTTTCACGTAACAAAGAATTTAAAGTTCTCCAGAAATCTATTAATTTAGTATACTTACTTTCATTTCCAAAACCTGAAGAACACAAAAGTATAATTTCTTGACATTTAACTCAGCCACTAATACAACCCAATGGCAAGACACATTAATGGGAATGAAAATGAATTCTGCATTCTTAAGTTGGTTAAAATCAAAGAAGTTAACAAGATTACCTCCAATTTCCATAACTGCATGTGATAACATCTTTCCATGATGAAATCTCTACTTTGTATGGTTTTCGATTTGAATGGATCAATTATACTATCCTACACCCATCCTTTATAAAAATTTGTTCTTTTTTTAAAACAATACTTACTTCCTCATCAGATACATAATTATCTAACAATTTCACCTCATAAAAATGTAATTTAATGTCCTCAATATGTAAAACTATTTGACTGTAATAGATACATAACTAATTTTGGGGTAAAAGATCCAAAACAAGCTATCTGCATTACATAATAATGATTGCTCTACTTTTAAATACTTATTTGTTTCTTTCTTGACAATTAAAGAAGGATATCCCAAAGCTTTCTTCTTCAATTTTTTAACTTTACTGGTACATTTAAATATACACTGCTAATTTAAATGCTGATTGGGAGGTAACCAAATTATTTTCTAGTTTTATTTCTCTGTTTCTTTCTGCAACTGATTCACACATTGAAACTATAAATTTTAAATTGCTATTTAAATAAGATAACAGAGTAACTCTGACAAATTTATTTTGCAATAAGAAACTTAATTTGGCAAGTAAAATATTAGTTTCGTAGATCTCTCTTTCTTCTCGGAATGTTCTTTAATAGCAGAATCAATGCAATTTTTTACACAAGCCACAGATGGAACTGAATCGGTCATATTCTTTATCTTCAACAATTCCATCACTTAAAACACCATCAAAATATGGAAATTGTTGAACACTTAATGAGTTAACTTTTTGAATATGTTTATACAGTAGGTGATTATCCAAGCATACATAAGTATACAAATGCATACATAGAGGTAAATATGATATTTTTTATACACCTACAGAAGGATTTATCATGGTCTGAACATCCTTCTACAAATTTTTTAACTTCCTAAAACACGTCTCCAATAGTTTGTGATTATACTAATCATGAATATATTGCCTTCACATAAACACTTGGGTATATGCGAATTATTATTCTATACTGATGTGCAAAATATGTATCATTTTCTATTTTTAATACAGTATCAATTCCATGGTCTATTCGACAATAGAATTTGCGCTTATGAAATGACTTACAATACATATTGGTATATGCATGCAGCAAATGACGTTCTCCATAATTCAACTCTACCATATTAATTATCATCGAAATATTCAATGATAGCAGGTTCCTTGTCAGGAAATGCAACTTTAAAATTATCCATACTATTTTTCAATTTTATTGAATTAGTTTCTTCTAAAAGAACTGCTAAAAAAGCCTAAATTTTATTCCTCATTTCTAAACTAGAAATATGATTAGTTAACAGTTTTTTTAAAGCACGATGAAGATGCTGTTTGCAAAGGAGGTGTTAAATCTCATCTCCAAACACTTGTTTAAAAGCGGGACCTGATGTTTTATCATCAGTTATGATGCAATTAAGATTTTAGTTGGGAACTCTTTCTTTTATGCTGTCAAATAAACAATGCATAGTTCCCATATCTAATTTATTGATGAAATGTGCAATTGGATAACCTATTCTATATTCATCAGGTATGATTAAATTCATTAAATAGGAATCACTCATTGGTTTTGTGAGTTGGGTCAATACATAATATTTATTACAGCTTTTTACCATCATTTCTTTTTGTTCAGCTGTTTGTAAGCCAATTACTAATGAATTATTTGGCAATTTTTTTAAGCTTTAGAACCTGAAACTATAATTTGTCCTTGAATTTTATATAAAAAAAATACAATTATAAGTTTCATTATGCAATTTATTATTAATAATTTCAACTAGCATCTTTTTTTATGGAGCCGTAAAAGTAATTTCAATCATTCCTCATTTTTCAGTTAACACGAGCACATTCCAATACTTTAGATTTCTCAATACCCATTTGAAGGTTAGCTTTAGTAAATTCCAAACAAGTCCTTTTAATTGGTTAAAGTTTTATGTTTTGAGGCCTTAAATTCATGATTATGCTTTGAAAAAGACTTAAAAATGACATTTTATCTGTCTCAAAAACAATGAATTGAGCAGGACATTCAGTTGATAGTATTAAACCTTTCACATATCTTCAACTACTTTTCCTATTAAATCGCTTTTATATGACGGACTTAAAACATTGACAACTGTAATATGAATAAACTTTTGTTTCAGTTGTTTTATCACCAGTAAGTTTTTTTAAAAGAAGAAAAAGTTCTAGCACCCTTATTTTCTAGTAGTGATTGAAAACTTATCTTCAAAATTTATTTCATTCGTTGTCATATTTATTCCATGAACTTCTTTTCCATGTGTTAACGACTGTGTCAAGTACCTAAATTTACAATTACACTCAGGATGTGGACAAGAACAAGGCAAAGTTGAATTTGAGCATCGTTCAGTATGTTTCTGTAATTTTGATAAATATGAAAAAACTTTTAGATAAATACTACATTCTAATACTGCTTTTTTCCCTTCTTGACCGATCCCTTTTTTGTCATTCTTATTTTCAATAGCGGTATATCCCTCGCAGATTTTACGGTGATTAGAAAAAATTGTAGAGTAAAATATGTATTTCTACACAATACGCAGCGTTTTGAATATTCATAATGAACAAGAGCACCTTCAATGTGACTTCATCTTTCATAAATACCATTGTCACATTTATTCAACATTTCATGTACGTTATCACAATCAAAACCTTCCTCCTCGTTTAAAATATTGCTTTCAGCTATATAAATTTTAAAACATTTATTCTCGACTTTTGATGATTGGGATACGTATAATACTAAAGATTCACTTCCTTATATTTTTGTAATTGGTCTACTTCGTTCGTCAATTTTGATCCCTGGGAGTAAAAAAACAAGCAAATATGTTTAAGAAACCTGGAAATTAAAAAAGCAGAAAATTAAAACACACATGAAATCAATCAACAATAAAGAACAGTGAAATAAAAATAATACAACATTACAAATCAAGAAAATAATCAAGTAAATATCAAAACTAGCAACCACGTACAAATACAACATCACAAGACGAAATCTTTGAATGTAATGAAGCTTGGCTCAATAACAAGCCGTACGGTTAACTTGGCGATCTATAAAAAGAGGCTGCAAATAATGCACCAGCAACCATTGTATCGTTGCCACTTAAAAAAGTGAGCATTACACGTTCTGATTCGTTCCTAAGATCTGTAAAAATTCTCTCATACTAGTTTCCTCCGTTCCTCCCTGAACATCTGTGCAGGTTTCCGCGCATGTCATCATTTCTCCCTGAACATCTGCGCTCATTTCTGCGCAAGTCGTCATTTCCCTCCTGCATGTCATTTCCCGCGTTCATTTTGCACTTTGCATTGCTCTGCAAGCGTGTTACTGCAAATTTCTTACTGTTACATATTTTGTTATAATATGTCTTCTGCAGAAAAGCAAGAAAAACGGCGGGGGCTCTTTTCAGAGCCGAATACTTCTGTTTCATCAGGAGGAATTTTTGATTCTCAATCGAACCAAAATCTGGTAGAAGCAATCGTGTGCCAGAATTCTGATTCTGTAATAAGTGGTATGTTTGAATGTGTAAATCATTCTAGTGTGGCTGAGAGTGATTTTGTTATGTGTGGTGATAATTCCAACCCTGATTCTGTTATGAGTGATGTGGTTCCCTGTTCAAATGATTTTAGTGTGGCTGAGAGTGATTTTTTTTATGTATAGTGATTTTTCTAAAACGAACCTTAGAATTCAAAAGTAAAATCAATTGGGCTGCATCTACCCGATGCTTGGGTACCTGGATATAAATAAATCCAAAGAGATTTCATCAAACATACACTTTATTCATAAAGGACGGCACAACACAGAGACACACACAAGTAAACGCTCAGCTATCGCCAAGTGCACAAGTCGTTCTGTTTTTACATTCGTGAAAGAGAGTCAGCTCGCAGGCTGACGTCACAGTACAGCCGGGCAGCGGCAGTTATTTCACTGCGTTTCGCAACACCCTCCCCCCCCTTGAGACTCAGATAGAGTCTCAAGAGTAAAACAAACATTATTCAAAAGATCCAGTCTTGCAGGGGCTTTCATTGGCCTTCCACAGGATGTAAATTTTCTCACTATCACAGCATCAGCAGATGTTACATTGTTTTCATTATCAGTCACATTATTAGAATTAGATTCCTCTCCACCCAGTTCCCCATCAACACATTCCTTTGAATAAATTTCTAATGGGTAGATACGCTGTATAGGGCGTAAAACTATCCCATGTTGCGTTTTAAGTTTAACTGAGCGAATTTTTCCATTGCCCCCTGGAATCAACTCAATAATTTTTGCCAAGGGCCAAACAGTCGTTTTTTATTATCGTCTCCTATTAAAACTATTTCTTCAATTTGAGGATTACGCGATTGCTTTTCATTATGTTTTTGCACGAGTTGTCCAAAATATTCTTTCCTAAAACGTTGGCGTAAGTCCTTTAGTAGTTTACTACGATATTTTATTCTTTTGTTCAGACTCCTCGAATTCAAATCTTCCATATCACCAGTGTTAGAACTTCTGTTTTCGATAAGAAACATACTGGGGGTAAGAGGAATCAATTCTTCAGGATTTTCTGATACATATGTTAAAGATCTACAGTTAATAATTGATTCCCAATCACAAATTAAGGTATACAGTTCCTCATGGGATAACACAGAATTACCTAAAGTACGCCTTAATAAATCCTTTATGGTGCGGACCAACCTCTCCCACCAGCCACCCCACCAAGCCGCGGTTGGAGGAATAAATTTCCAAAATATTTTATGAGTTCTGGTCTCTTTTTGAACTTTATTCCAATTTAATTTTGATAGATCATTAGAAGCACCCCGGAAATTAGTCCCATTATCACAATAAATCGTTCGTGGTCATCCACATCTAGCGATAAATCGTCTAAGGGCCAAAAGAAAGGCATCCGAAGAAAGGGAATTAACTAGTTCAAGGTAAATGGCCCGGTATACCGCGCAAGTAAACTGAACCATCCACACTTTGCATTCATTTTTCAAAAACAGTGGCCCTGCTAAATTAATTCCCACAATTTCGAATGGCGAACAATCAGTTACACGGTCTGGTGGCAGAGGTGTTGGTTCGCTTGACATAGATTTAGCCTTATAGCGGTTACATGCAATACAATTATAAAGAACATTTTTGATAGTTCTTCTACCTCTGATTATCCAAAAATTCGCCCGCAACAGGCATTGCATCATTTGGATTCCAGCATGACAGTTTTTTCTATGTACACTTTTAATTAACAATTTAGTGAATTGGGTACAAAAAAAATCTTTCATCGTCTCGGTTATTAATTTTTGTTTTTACTCTAAGAATAACTTCATTATCAACAAAAGTTACAACAGAATTTAAAAATTTTGCATTAGAAAGATATTGGCTTTGAACTAGACAGATTAATTTCTTTTCAAAACTTTCAAACTCAGATTGTGAAAGTTCATTGTTTTTACATTTTCCATTGACTAATTTACAATTATTTATAAATCTTAATACCCAAGCAAATACTCGGAACATTTTATCATAATCAGAGGCTCTTTCTGCATACCAAGGGGGGGGTGTCTTCTGTTAGATTCATATTTACAATTTTGCACTTTCTCCTTTCGATATCTACTTCACTGGGTTGAGAACTAACCTCACTAACAGGCCAGGATTCTGGATTTTCATTCAACCAAATTGGACCCTCCCACCATTTAGAATTTAACATTTGTTTGGGAGTACATCCGTGTGATAAAAGGTCGGCAATATTCATATTATTTCCTGGTACATGTCGCCATGAAAAGCACCCTGTTAGCTCTCTAATCTCTTTAACGCGACTTGCAACAAAAACCGATAATTCTCCACATTCTTTAATCCACCATAAAGCGACAGTGTAATCCAACCAGAGTCTGACTTTAATGCTTGCCACACCTAGCGCTCTTATAACGGAATTAACAAGTCTTGCTCCGATACAACAAGTCATCAATTCCAATCTGGGAATGCTCAAAGGCTTTAGAGGAGCCACTCTATTTTTAGCGCGAATAAGTGTTACTTTACTTTCACTTCCTACCTGAGATCTAACGAAGACATACGCGGCATATGCCCCCTTACATGCATCTACAAATACATGTAATTTAGATGTTTCATTAAAATTCATAAATCGTGACAAAGTTACATCTTTCAATAAATACATTTCATTTAACCATTTAGAGAACCGATTAACAACAGAAGGAGGCAATTCCTCATCCCAAGAAAAGTGAGATTTCCATAAATCTTGTATTATGAGCTTAGAGAGCAATGCAGTAGGAGTCAACACACCAATAGGATCATATAATTTTTGTACAGTAGACAGAATTAGTCTCTTATTTATCTTAGTTCCACATGATAAAATTTCAAAATCTATTTTACATTTCAATCTATCCGTATCTAAATTCCAAATTATACCCAAAACTGAAGTATCTCCAGAATTCCTACTAGTATGTTTACACTCTACATTGCTCTCCCAACCCCTCAAATTACAATAACCCTTAGACATTATAAGTTGTGCTTTTTCAACAAAATTATCAGCTTCTGCAACGTTATATACTCCTGTTAAACAATTATCAACATAAAAAGAGCATTTAAGTTTCTGAACATCATAAAATTCAGTACAATTGTCAAAAAGATGTGAAATTGTTGCATTCAATAAAAAAGGACTCGAAGAAACACCAAATACAACTCGACAATGTCTATAAATTGATTCATCATTGCAAGGGAAGAAAAATCAAAGAAAGTCTCTGTCTTTAGGAGCAACAGACAACATCAGGAAAGCCTTTTCTATATCCGCACTTAATCCAATCGGATACATTCTAAATCAATCGATAATATCAGGTATAAATTCTATTAAATTGGTTCCCTTAAATAAACATTCATTCAATGAAGGACTCCCTTTCTCAGAGGCAGAAGCATCAAATACAGGCCGAATTTTTGTAGTTCGGTTATCAAATTTAATCACAGGTCTATGTGATAAATAATGGCATGCTGTATTCGGTTCAGAATCTGGAACACGTTCAATAATATTCAACCTTTCCCACTCCCGGAAAAACCTTTTGATAATCAGAAAAAAATTCCCCGTGTCCGTATCTGTTAATAATTTTTTCGTGTCTTTTTCGTGCTAAACATTTATTACTAGGTAAATTCGAAGAATCAAGTTTCCACGGGAGTTCTACCTCATATCTTCCATCCGGAAGAATTTTAATTTTATCATTAAAATCCTTTAAATTAAAATCATCTATCTCTTTTTCGTTTTCAGATGCTATTCCTAAAACCTTAAGTTCCCAAAGTTTATTTGCTGGCAATGACATGGAATGCATTGATAACGATGGTAAAATGTTATCAATTCTGCACGATCCCTTTCCAAACACCGTCCATCCGAGTTTCGTTTCTACAGCTGTTAAGCCACATTCTAATTCAACAGTATTTCCAGTCAATAATTTTCCCAAAACATCAGCATCTATCAAAAGATTAATATCTGTTTCTTCTCGAAAGAAATCAGCAAAAACTATTTTCTTCCTTTTTAATTCATTCAATATCTCATCGTTCTCAATTCTCAGAATAAAACCGCAAATCTTTTTTTCAGAGAAAGCTTCAAAACCACAAGAAAAAACTCTATTTAAACTACTGACCTCGATTCCAAATACTTTATGACTTTTTGGTTCAGTTTCATCCCCTCCGAACAACGCATGAATCACAGTCTCTGTTCGAAGAGGAAAAGCTTCAAACTGAGTCATAATTTTCTCGCTTACATAACTACTTTGAGAACCAGAGTCAATAAATGCACGGATGATTTTCTCCTGACCTTGGCAACGAATTGAAACACACAACGTTTGCAAAAAGACAGTTTCGTTTCTGCTACAATTAGAAAGGGAATTCTCAGATTTAGGAACAAAACTTTTGGGTTCATTATTTTTTCTTGGTTCAGGACATGTTTGGCCCTCGATAGCTCCTTATTAGAAACTGATTTCATTAAAGTAACACACACTTAGTGGACTGTATCAATTTTCTCATATTTTATTTCAACCGCATACTCTGCGCGCTCAGTCGCGTCTGCTCTCATTTGCATTGCAAGGCGACAGCAGCGCCATTTCACAAAAGCGGTCAGGGGGCACAACATACCACCCGCCTTGACAAATTTGAAAATTTTTCAACATAATACAAAGTATACATTATTAATTCACAATAGATAAAATATTCAAACAATTAAATACAATAATAATGAATAGTAACACATATACATATACAATTCAAATTGACAATCAATCATAAAAAGGTAATTTAATAATCTTGTTTACTGGAAGTTGATATAACTTTCGTATACCAATAGCTTTGTTTGATTTCAATGTTACAACTCTTATTATATTATCCTCCCCTGCGTGGACCTTAATTATTTTTTCTAGGTTCCAATTAAGAAATTTAAAGTTATCCTCATTTTTTACCAGTACAATTTCATTTTCTTTAAATATTTTCTCACCTTTGGGCTATTTGACACGTGATTGTAAACGATTTAAATACTCTGATGACCATTTTCTCCAAAATATTTGAGTAAGCTTTTGTACCAATTGCCATCTATTTAACTTATTCATTGGTGCCTCAGTTAAATCTGGATCTGGTAATGCTGTTAACGACGATCTAACTAAAAAAATGGGCTGGGGTGAGAATAAAATTATCATTAGGATCACTAGAAATACTACCAAGAGGTATAGAATTTAATATTGCCTCTACTTGGGTAACAAGGGTGCTCAATTCTTCATAAGTAAGAACGGCATTTCCTACAACTCTTTTTAGGTACGATTTTAATGATTTAATGCCTGCTTCCCACAAACCTCCGAAATTAGGGGTAGCAGGTGGATTAAAATGCCAAATGATGCCTTCTGAGGCACTGAATGCTTCAATTTTCCCTGTATTTTCCTTATTGAACAAATCTTTTAATATTTTCTTTATCTCATTATTTGCTCCAACGAAATTTCTACCATTATCACTATAGATATCACTGGGTTTTCCTCTAAGGGAAATAAATCGTTTTAAAGCACCCATAAAAGCCTCTGAGCTACAACTATTTACAATTTCAAGGTGAACTGCTTTAACAACAAAACATATAAATATACATACATAACATTTATACAATTTTTTAAATCGACCAGAAAACAACTAAATACTAAATGGTCCACAAAAATCAATACAGACTTTAGAAAATACTCTAGAAATGTTAACTCTGGCACTGGGCAAATCTGCCATCATTTGGTTTTTAGCCTTACCACTTACCTTAAGGCATTTTAAACATTTATTCAATACTCTTTTGACTGTGGATCTACCATTTGTGACTCAGAATTGTGTACGTAAGTTAGCCAGTGTGGCCTCAACACATGTATGGAGATAAAACACATGATAATGATCAATAATCAAATCACAAATATTACAGTTATTAGGGATTAACATATGCTGTTTATGATTTAAAGGTAGTTCAGAATTTTCCAGTCTTCCGCCAACACGGAGTACATTCTTCTCGTCAAGAAATGGAGACAAATTTAATAATTTACTGGAATTGGATAATTTTTCCCCTTTCATAATACACTGAATATCCTTTCAAAAATACACAAATTGCACACTTCTCACTAAACAAATTAAAGCTGCAGATAATTCAGGTACAGTTAAGTTGCCAGTAGTTCTCTGTAAGGGATTTCTTGCATTTTCCTTAAATCGCATGCACCATGCAATTATTCTTTGTAGTTTCGTAAATGAAGAACACTTATTAATAATGGGAAGAATCTCACTGTTGTGCACTAAAAGACAAACTGGTTCTCCTTGAGGATCCTTTAGCTCTCTTTGGTATAACTCACTATTATGAAGATCGTAGTTATCACCAGGGAAGTTCACAAGGCACTCTTGAAGAAAGGTTGGACCGAACCACCATAAGTCACTTAATTGAATTTTCTCTGGATCAAGTCCTCTCGAAATGATGACTGCGGGGTTTAAATCCGAAGGAAATGATGCCACTGGTTTATTTTGGTAAACTCTTGAATAATCACTACTCGATTCGCTACAAAAGTCTTTAATTCCCTAGATTCTTTTTTCATCCACGAAAAAACTATTGTAGAGTCTGACCAATAGAAGAAATGCAATATCCATTTTTAATGTATTCTGTACTTTATGCATTAATTTTGTCAATAAAACAGCGCTACATAACTCCAATCGAGGTATTGTTACCTGCTTAATCGGAGCTACACGCGACTTGCTCGCAACTAGCTTTACTTTCACTTCAACTGAATTGACCGTTCTGGCGTATATTGTAGCCCCATACGCCTTTTCGGACGAGTCACAGAAGCCATGAAGTTCAATTACTTTAGCGTTTTGAATCACAATGTATCTTTCAATATTCATATCGTTCAACATCATTAAAGATTTCACAAGCTTCTTTCGTAGGAAGCTCCTCATTCCAATCAATTTTCAGCAACCTTCAATAGTTGCATGAAAATTTTGGCCTTCGTGATCACTGGACCAAGCAATCCAAGTGGATCAAAAAGTCTAGCGATGATGGATAAAACTGATCTTTTAGTAGGATGAGCATTTTGCTCCACTTCTACATTAAAGGTAAAACAGTCCGTTCTAGACTTCCAGGAAATTCCTAAAGTTTTTATTTCATCCGTAGATGAGAATTCGTATTCCTTTTCCGTTATTGGTGTAAGCTCTGAATTATTCCCACACCATTTGTGTAATGACATTTGAGTGGTTTTTAAAATCTCAATGAGCTGATGTTGCAGAGTTTTTGCCGTCTCTAATGTATTTGCACCACTCAAAACATCGTCCATGTAAAAGTCCTCATACAGGACCGATGCAGCAATTGGAAAGTTTTTTCCTTCATCAAGCGAAATTTGTTTCAGAGTTCGCATCGCTAGGAAGGGAGCCCTAACTGTTCCATAAGTTACGGTATTAAGTTGGTATACTTTAACCGGTTCATTAATCCCTCCTTCCACAAAATTCTTTGGGGGTTTCTTTGACTCTCATCTATATTAATCATGCGGTACATCTGACGAATATCTCCCGTAAATACAAAGATGTGTTTACGGAATCTCACAAATAATGCAAACAAATCATCTTGGATAACTCCACCGTTATATTGAATGGAGTTTAAGGATTTTCCACTAGTAGTCAAGGTGGATGCATTAAATACTATTCTCAATTTTGTTGTACTTTTATGAGGCCTATAAATGCCATGATGAGGCATATAATAAGTCACACCGACCTCAACACTATCTCTGACTTCAGTCATATGTCCTAATTCTTCATATTCCTTTAAAAAACTGGAATACAAGTTTGAATACTCTTGGTCTCTAGACAAACGAGTCCATAGTGATTCAAATCGCCTTACAGCAATATCTTTTGAATTCCCTAAACATGAAGGATGTTCTTTAAATGGCATAGTCTCAATATATTTTCCTGACTTATTTCTCCTATGCGTTCGCGCATAATGTTCCTCACATATAGAATTTTCTTTACTCTTAGGTAAATCGTTTTCTATTTCCTCAATCTCCCAAAATTTTCTCAAGTTTGAATTTAAGTCATCTGCCCCACATATTAAACCGCAATAATTAGAATCTAATTTATTTGATCTTGGAATACTACCTCCCACAATATACCCAAAAACCGAATCTTGAAACATCATATTCGCATTCTTTGCAATTAATTTACCAGGCTTTATTATATCATAAAAGTATTCAGCACCAATTAAAATATCTATTTTTCCCGGTACATTAATATTAGAATCCGCAAGTTCAATAGATTCTGGAATTTGCACACACATATCTAATTTTTGATGAGGAATTAAATCCGTTATTTTTGGTACTACTAACATGGAAATATTTCTTTCAAAACTTTTATTTTTATTCACCACAGTTGCTGTAACTCTGAGATTGACTGCCAGCGAAGCATTATTAATGCAAGAAATAGATTGATTTATCCTTTCACTTTTTAGTTGTAACCTTTGTAAGCATTACTGAGTCGTAATGCAAATCTGGGAGCCTACATCGAGCTTGCATCTCATTTCCTGCCACTGCGAACATCTGTCTTTTATTAAACATTTTACAGAAGACAAGATTACATTTTTATTTTCGATTAAATTTGTTCCAACGAAAGGTGTAATCCACTCATTGGGGGAGAGAGTAGAACTTTGCTCAGTATTTTTTTCCCCCGACGGCGAATTATTTACGACATCCGACGCATCCGCCTTCGTAGACAAAATACTTTTTGCTTCTTTAGGAAAATGAATTAGTTTATTGTGAGCTTTGCCACAAAAACAATTTCTGTACGAGCATCTTTTAACACTGCAATTGGGCATTAAACATTTGAAGCAAAGTTTTTTTTATTTTTCACTACCTCGATTCGCTCATTAACCGACAGTGCTTTAAATCGCGGACAAGCATAAACCGGATGATTTTCATCTTTCATACATATATCACAATTTTTATTTTTTACCTCATTGAAAAATACTTTAGATGCAGTTTTAAATTTATTATTATAAATTTTTTGGTCTTTTCTCGTCTCATTTAAGGGCTTCGCTTTTGATGCAAAATATAAATCACACTCTTTGCCTAACTCAAGAGGGGTAAACCATTTTTGATTTTGTCTTATGCTAATATGCGTGGCTATATCTCTATCTAAAGTTTGGAACAATTTATCCGATACTATTAGTTGTTTCAAGGTTTCGAAGTCCGCTACTTCTCTCAATTTTAAATAGTATTCGAAACTAGTTCTTAAACACGAAGCGAATTGCACGTGAGTTTCGTTTACTCTAGAAGCGTTTCGAAAATTCTCTAATACTGCTTGCGCGGTTGGCTCAAATTCTCTCAAAACAATAGATTTTACTTCGTCGTAATTGTTTAAATCTTTTCCTTCTATGTAAGATAAAATATTAGCTTCTCTATCCCCTAACAAATTAAACAAAATCTCAGCTTTAAATTTCTCAGGTACCTTTTTAGTACTATATGCTCTCTCTAACGAAGTAAAAAAGAAACCCCAATCTTGGGACTTACTTGGCGGTTTAATAGTCAACGTCCTCACACTTTTTATTAAGCTATCCAGTGATTCTTCTGGTTCGCTTTTACACCCCTGATCAAAAGAAGTATTATTTCCATTAGCCTTCACTTGCGCTAATTGTAATTCCAATTTAATTCTTTCAATTTTTAAACGCTCAATTTCTATTTCACTATCCTGATCGGATTTTTTATTTCTATTTTCTAAGGCATCCTCTACAGCACTTTTCACAGCTTCGTCGTCATTTTTGAACACATCACTATCCTCAATTAAACGCCTTAATTCACTCTTTTTCATACCCTCGTTAACAACTAAACCGATTTCCTCGGCCACGATTCTTAATTCATCTTTCTTTAACTTTGCTATACCCGACATTTTAAGTTATAACAAAATTACACTAATTCAAGAACAATATTATCACTAGCAATTTCTTTTTTTAAAACTCATCAAAAACTAAATTAACTTCAACTCGGGAATTTAATTAGTTTTTTACTCAAAAGAAACTTAAAATTGCTCCTACCTCATTGCCGGGACTGTTGTCACGAGACCAGGAAGTATTACTTTATAAATCCTCTATGTTTGGAGCACTCAAATCGAAGCAAATCTCTCAACACAAAAACTCATCCTTCGATAATGTTAATTACAATAGTCACACGATTTCCAGCTGACTCTGGCTCGACGGACCATGTTTGGCCCTCGATAGCTCCTTATTAGAAACTGATTTCATTAAAGTAACACACACTTAGTGGACTGTATCAATTTTCTCATATTTTATTTCAACCGCATACTCTGCGCGCTCAGTCGCGTCTGCTCTCATTTGCATTGCAAGGCGACAGCAGCGCCATTTCACAAAAGCGGTCAGGGGGCACAACAGGACACATTAATTCAAAATGGTGGTTATTACATTTTGGGCATTTTAATTGATTTTTAACATTGCAGAATTTACTTATATGACCAGCTATTTTTAAACAAGAAAAACATGCACCTTTTTCTAACAATAATTTTTGTTTAGCAGTTAAAGTCATTTTTTTGGCCAAATAACATTTTTCACTATGATGCGATTTATCACAAAAAATACAATCTTTCTTACCTGGTTTTTGAAGACTTACTAAAGCAGATGCTGTTGAGGATTTCCGGATTGTTTCAACTGTTCATTTTGAAATTCCTTCCTCCGCGGATTCTGATGGGAGGCAAAACCAGTTCGTGCAAGGTTTACCATTTCTTCACCCTTTACTTCCTGACGAAGAAAATTCATTAAATGTTCCAAATTTCGCGACTCCTTGTTCTCTGTTAATCCATGGTTTCTGCTTCTTTCCCAGGCCACTAACACTTCCTCCGGTAGGCAAGACTCCACCAATGGACTTAGAAAATCCCCGAATTTTTCTTGCGTGCGTCCTAAGCTCTCCAAAGCTTGGATCTTCGCTTCCAATTCATCGTATAATGCAGGAAGGTCAGTCTTTGAGCGACCAGTGGCTGTGTTTTTCATAACGATAGACAGCAAATCTCGTACATAAATCTGTACGAGTAAATCCTCTCGCCCGAATCTTTCCGGCAGTTGGGCAACAGCCTTCGGGTAATTATCCGCAGTCGCTGGGAAACTATCCAATACTCGGGCTGCTTTCGATTTCGGAACAACAGCCTGTAGTAGATAATGGAATTTGTCTTTATTGACGGTACTGGAATCCTCATGAATTTTTCTAAATTGACTCCTCATGAATTTTTCTAAATTGACTCCAGAAAGTCAAGTAGTCTCTAGCATCTCCATTAAATTTTTTCAACTCTATTTTAGGGAACTTGAAATTTCGCTTTTCACAGATTTCTCTCGTAGCTGATTCTTTCATACTTATTTTCTCGATTTGAGAACAAAGTTCCGAATATTTGTCTCTGTATGATTCAGCAGACAAAAAATCTTTTTCAAAGGCCTCCTCGGCATCTTTCCCCCTCAAAAGCACGTCGGTAATTTTAGATTGACACGTATCCAATCGTGTAAATTTATCGGTAATTTGCATCTTCAATATCAATAGGTTATCCATATTAAGAGATTCTTTAAAGAGTTCATCATCAATTTTCTTAGCACATGCCGAAAACGAAATACGGCATGATTTTCTCTGTATTCTCAGTTGTGCCAAATCCATAATTCTTTATCAGATTTCAATTCAAAATTAAAAACCAAAGCAAAGGTTCAATCACAAAAAAGTTCAGTTTCAACAAGATTCAAAATACAAAAGTTTAAATCCAAAGTACCCGTGTCCCGCCGAGGGTACCACTATGTTCTAAAACGAACCTTAGAATTCAAAAGTAAAATCAATTGGGCTGCATCTACCCGATGCTTGGGAACCTGGATATAAATAAATTCAAAGAGATTTCATCAAACATGCACTTTATTCATAAAGGACGGCACAACACAGAGACACACAAAAGTAAACGCTCAGCTATCGTCGAGTGCATAAGTCGTTCTGTTTTTGCATTCGTGAAAGAGAGTCAGCTCGCCGGCTGACGTCACAGCACAGCCGGGCAGCGGCAGTTATTTCACTGCGTTTCGCAAAAGTGATAAATCTAACCCTAATTCTGTTACGAATTTGAGCAGCTTCTACTGTATTATAAATCAATAATAAATAACACTGATTGATCACTGCATAGTACTCCACTTCTTATTAATTAATGCTATTAACATAACCCAATAAATATATTAAAAGTTTACACCAAAGCAAACTATGTTTGTATGCAAATAAGGTCACTAACTTGATTACATACTCAAAAATGTGGTCACTTTTCACAGAAAAATTGTCATTATTTCTACTGTTTTTGAATTAGAACCTGTGTTGAAAACCTCGCTTAACATCTAATCTAAAAACATCTTCCTTCTCTGCCTATGTTTTATGTAGTTAATGTAATACTTTTTTGTTATTTATATAATAGTTTCTCATTCTTCAGAACCTCTCTTTAATAATAAGATAACTGCAACTCTGATCCTAAAATTGTTCAGGAACAATACATGATACAAAAGGTCCAAACTGGGTCTTGAACCTTTATCTCTGATGCTCGTGATTGGTCGAAGTATTCTGTGTTTAAGAAGAAGTCTGTTTTGGTTCATCTTCCTTGTATTACTGCCTTCCTTTTCCACAAGGCCAACAATATCAAATGTTGCCCATATAATTAATCATTCATTGACATTAATATTGTTCACTCAATAGATTACTACCAATAGTTTTAATGTAGGAAAATATATTGGGGAAACTGTATCAATCCCAAATTTGAACTACAAGCAATTTTTAATATTTGTCAAGTTTTCTAATTATTCAACCCCATGTGCAGTCACATGTTGTGCACTGGTCATTTTGTTATGTGTAGAATTGTATGAAATTAATTGAACATTGTAAGAAGCTCATCACAATTTAAAAATCACATCACAGTTCTGTGAATTGCCACATGCTGCTTAGTATTTATTTTGATTATAATTATCAATCATATTTTAATAATAGAAACCTTAAGTTTTATATATATATATATATATTAAATTATAATAAAACATCTGATCAAAAAGGTTACTGGAAGGGAAAACATAAATCAAAATAATATATTATTTGACAGGAAATGAAAAATAACCAAAAATCAATATCTAATATCATTGCTATGAAAGAGAAAGATTTAATAATGACAATAGGAATTCTATAAGAGATGTTGATTCTCCTCGAGTCAAATTTTTGGCAAAAGTGATAACATGACTTAAACACTGGAGACAATTCCTGTTTCCTAGGCATTGTCCTCAGAAACTTTCTAAGAACTAATAAATACAACTGAAACTTCTGTTCAAATAATTCCATACACGTTTGAAAAATATAAAATAGATTATGTCCTCCTAGAAAATTTTAAAAGAATGAACTTGAAGGAAGATTTCGTTCCAATAGACAAATGAGAAGGGGGGGGTTACAAACTATTATATCAGCTATTTACAATGACTGAAAAGTGAAAGGAAACGCAGATTTAAAAGTATGGTGGTTTTAGCAAGTGATAATAATGAAATAAATTTAAAAACACTAAAACCTAGTCATGAAATTTATAATAAATATAGTTTCATTTAAAGTATGCCTGATTAGAATTTTTATTCGATGACGTATTCAGATTAGAAAATTGTCATGTGTTGTTTTTGGTTACAAACAGAAAAAAAGTGTTGAAATAAATTTACCAAGTAAATAATTTAAAAAGCTTGATAGAAGTAAATTGATATTACCCATTCAATGTGCAACAATTGCTGTTGCAACTAACAAGAACAAAATAAAAAGAGAATTCAGAATTTATGGAGAACTGACTCCTTACCTCAGTCTACCAATCATAAATAGGGCATGTGAGGGACCTTAAAGGATAGGTATATGTTTTGTTTTAAAAATATTAATACATATTTATTAACAATGTTTTTTAAATTTTGTTTCTACAGAAAAATAGACTTTTAAATTCGAGAACACCATACTGTTTTGTTCTCAAAGTTGATTTCAAAAGTCTGGTCGCCTTGAGTAACACAAGTTCATAACATAATAAATATAGAATAGCATATAAAAAACAAGCTTTCATGCACGTGCACAGTGGGATGAAAGGGGTAATTTAGTGGATGTGGTATTTATTTTCAAACATTTTTTTCTCCATAACAATTTTATTGCAGATGATAATCTATGTATTTTTTTTTTTGTGTGCTGAATCGAATACTGATATTTGCTTGGCAAAGGGTGCAAATCGAAAGAAGCTAGTGCTCTTAGAATAAATCTGTTTGATTTGATTTAGTTTCATAAGAAATAGAAATCATATACTCTTAACATAAACAGGTACATTAAACCTTGTACTTACTATATCAACAAAAAAATAATCACTTGGGAGCATAAACATATTTTTCAGTCATTTTTCTTTCTGATTTTTAATATTACAGCAAAATTTGCCTACAATTGAAACTTGATTCGGTTTAAATACATATGTGTACTAATATTTAAAATCTTCAGTAGACTCATTCTTTCATTAAAATCCACTTCATACTGCTTGATGAAGATAGCTGAATTTTATTAAACTGGTTTATTTTATTTGATAGAGATAAGACAAGAAGGGACTTTTCAAATCTATAATTTTTTTAAAAAAAAAAAAAAAAAAATTAAAAAAAAAAAAAAAAAAATAGAAATCAAAATTTTAACTTTAAATAAACTTTCAAAAACTGAAAGATGTGTAATAATTCAATGTGGACAAAGTCGCAGGTACCAGGTAATAAAAGATAAAATTCGTTGACATTTTCAAAAATTGAATTAGAAAGTGTAAAAATTCTTTTAAGTTAATTTCAACCTCAATAAATGAAGCACAATATTAAAAAAAGGTAACAAAAAAAAATTTAAAAAATTAAGCTATATTTAAAATAGCACAACAATTCAACAATGAAATTCTTAAAATGATGTACTTTTAGTTGACTTCCATCATGGGATTCATTTCTTCTGGGAATGCAGCATATTTAACACAATCTTAATTACTTCCTGAAAAAGATCTTGTTTTATTCCTGACATATTCCTACAACATTCAAACAATTTTTTAAAAAAGCATAAAACACAATGCGAAAACAGTTACAGTTAACATGTAAACACAATAGGAAAAAAACAAAAATGTCATGTCCTAGGAGATTTAGTTTAGTTTTTTTCATTAACGTCGCACTAGAAGCAACACGAGGGCTATTGGCGATGGACCTCGTAATTTTGAACCTCGGTCAAGTGACGAGGACGACACCTGAGCTGCCCCCCTCTACTAACTTCTATGCCAACAGGAAGACTTTGGGCCCCGATAGATTTAACGTGCATCAGCCCCGGCTACGCAGTGGGTCTTTGGTAGCCAAGGATTGAATCCGAAACCATGACCTCTAGGCTACCGCGGCCACTAGGATGGAGACCTAGTAAGAGTCCATGCGTTTCTCCTCTCTTTCGTGGATGTGCCCATAGTGCCTTCTATCGATCCAGATAGGAAGGATGCTAGGTTCCCATAAAAAAAAGTGGTCTTTTTGTCCGGAATCTGATTGTTCGGGGACAGCTGGGCTAGAGCCTGAGAGGAAAAGAAAAAGTTTAAAAGCAGTGTCGATCACATAGAGGTCCTAGTCGACAGCTGCCTTCGGGATTCCACATCATCCAAAATCGTGACAGTCATATAAGTAAAGGTTAATTGCTCTTTCAGGTAAGAACGTATTGGAAAAACTCACCAAGGTTTTCCAAGGTATTGGAAAAACTTACCATCCTGCAGAATTTTTATAGGTTCAGAGCCTATAATAAAAAAAAAAGAGTCCATCTAGCCTCAACAGGAGTGCCTCCCGCAAGATGTAAGGAGGCACATTTAGAGGGGTTAGCTCGCAGAAACATTTCATCCAGTAGAGGGGTGACAGAGCAGAGGTTCTTTTGCAAGAGGTCTTAATCTTCAGCAAGAAGAACAAGATCATCAGTGAAAGCCAAAATCAGCGGCTTCTGGTTGTCTCCTTGGATTGACCTAATAATATCGTCAATGGAAAGGTTAAAGAGGATGCCACTGAGTGGACAACCTTGCTTGACTCCTCGAAGGAATGGGGCTCCATCCGTAATTCCAGAGGTACACGGAATGGAAGTCACAGAGCCATCGTACATATTCGAGGTGATGGATAAGAAGTCCTGGTCTACTCCTTCAGCTTTTACAGCCGCAAATAGGACATGGTGGGATAGACACGAATGCATTTGAAATATCCAACCACAGGGACGTCTTAAGACTTATTGAGGCCCTGGGCCTTAATGAAAAAATAGGCCCCATCAGCGACCTTTTTATCTTAATTTGATGAATATACATGAACAGTTCAATAAAAGCCATCCTTGAGGCTTTATGTGAGTAATTGTTTTCTACATTTTAAATTTGCAAAATCATTAATTATGTCTTCAAAATCAATTGTCAATAATATGTCATTCTCAATACTCATCAAGCCGAAATTATTCAAACGTGATTGAGTCATACGATTTCTCAATTCATTTTTGATCAGTTTGAGTTTTGAAAGCTCACCACTCGCGTTAGTTATCATCATTGATAAGAAAATTCTCATTATTATTTCAATATTGGGAAACACTGTGAATAGTCTTTCATTATACATGTATGAATAGAGTGTGTTGATCCCAATTCCTGTCTCCCCATTCAACAACTGTTCTTCATCTTCATCTGCATTTGTAGAATTATATTTTTTATTAATCTTTCTTTTTTCCATTTCTTCTTTTTGCGTTTTCTTCAGCTTTTCTCCATCAATGATCATATATGACTTGAAATGTTGACATTCCAAGTTCAGTTCCACTCCATTAATGTCTTTATCGTAAAATTTTGATATTTTCTCGCATGCTATTTTAATTTCTGTCTCATCGAAATTAGAAATATTTTCAAAAAATCCAAACATTTTAAAAAGTTCCTCATATTTTTTACTGCGTGTTAGTATATTGCAAATTAGAGAATCGATTATTGGTAAAAAGGTTTCTATTTTAAATTTCTGGCTGTGTCTGTTTTCAAACGTTGTGTCGGTGTCTCTATTTCCTTCAAAGAAAGTTACCCTAACATTGCGTTGTCTTACACGCTTGTGAACACTTTGATATTCCTTTATAAAGGACACTTTCTTGGCTTTTGATTCATAATAGTAAAAAGAATCTCTTTTGGTTTTTATGTATATCATTAATGATTTTAATAATTTTACACCTTTTGACAAATCCATATTTTTATTCTGGAGAAATATATTTACTTTGTCAATACGTATCAAAATGTCATTCCAAAGGATAGTTAAAAAAGCAGTTTCTAACTCATTCATCTTAATTTTTAATTTTTTAGCAGAAAGTCGAGTATCCGCTGCCTATAATTCATCATTAATTAAGCAATCCAGGCTCATGGCAATTTCTGAATATCCGGAGTTTAAGGCTTTAATTGCATCTGCGCGTGCTGACCAACGTGTTTTTGATAGGTTTTTCAGTACATTTTTATTTCTATCACAGTTCAGATTTAATGTTAGTATATTCCAACGATGAGTTGATGATGAGAAAAAATTATAAAGATTTTGGACAAAATCAAAGTAAATTGTCACATTAGAGTTACATTCTACTGCTTGAACGCCAATTAAATTCAAAGAATGTCCTGCACATGGTACGTATATAGAGTATTTATTTTTTTCTTGAAGTCGGGCTTGCAATCCTGAATATTTCCCTGACATATTCGAGGCATTGTCGTATGACTGACCTCTACAATCACTGAGGGAAATGTTGTTATTTTTCAAAAAGGAAACCACAACATCCGTCAGATACTCTGTAGTATGTCCATTAATATTTATAAATTGCAAAAATCTCTCAATGGGTGCACCATTTTGAACATACCGTAAAATAAAAGTTAGTTGATCAGCATGAGTCACATCTGGGGTAGAATCAACGGAAATAGAATAATATTTAGCTTTCTGAATTTCAGTGATGATAGTTTCTAAGACTTTTGACGCCATGACTTCAATGAATTCCTCACAAATTGTAGCAGATAAATAAGAAGGATTACCTTTTCTAGAATTGCCGTTCTTTTTAATATGTTCATTTAAAAATGGATCAAATTTACTTAGAAGTTCTAAAGTGCCTAAATAATTTCCATTATTCACTGAACCTATAATTTCGTTTTCCCCTCTGAAAGGCAATCCTCTTGAAGCTAAGAATTTTATGACAACCACTATTCTCTTTAGCACTTCTTTCCAATAATGACGTTCATCATTGAATTGCTTAATAATTTGGTTGTCTACACGACAAGATAACTGTAATTGACTGTGGTAGTTCATCATACACTTTCTGTGTTCAGGTGCGTTTTCATGCTGTGAAATAGCCGTAGTTGCATGTTTCCAATCATTGAATCCGCTACTGCTGAATATAGAATTAGTAGATGAAAATAATTTACATACGAAACAGTAAACTTTTCCTTGTGACAGAGAATATACTAGCCATTCACGCTCTACAACCTCACCATTGCGTAACTCTTTTTTGAACAGCAATTTAGACAGGTATCTTGTTTTAGTTTTATCATTTGATTCGTTGTATATACGAGCTGATTTTTCAAAATTATTATGTTTATTGGAACAAACTGTCTGACCTTTCTCTACCCAGTAAGATTGTAAATTTTTGTCAATCTATGAAGGCCACAGCCCTGGATCTGTACTTGCAATAAAAATATTTGAAACGTTATCAGTTATTGTACTTATTTCAGTAGGTTTTTTAGTACCTTCTCGAATACTTAAATAATCTGCTTCTCCCTGACCTTCAACTTCAGGTACATTATTGGATGTACTGATAGAAGTTGTAGAGATAGATGTAGATGTAGAATTTGTATTAAAGAAAAATTGGGTGAGTTTCGGTAATTTATCAATAGATTCCTGTTTTTCCTTCAATCATTTGCGTTTCGCAGCTCCACTTTCAAAACGTTTCATTCTAACTTATCCTGAATCTGGAATAATTAAAATAAAGCAATTGTGAAATTTGATAGAAATAGTGGAAAATAAAGTATTGTAGTGACTTAAAATATGTAATTTTTTAACTTTGTTACAACAGCGATTAAATTTTTATTTTATATTTATCCGTTCTTAAATTTACTGAAATATCAGCACCACAAAAGATTTATCTTAATTCTGTTCAAGAGATTACAGAAAGAATTTCACCAACGCAGCACGAAGACAGTGAACAAGACATTTCTAAAATGGCAATGATGTTGCTGTCTTGCGCAAACGTATACGTACACTGTCAGAAAATGATAACGAATAAAATCTTTTTGCCTAACTTATATTATATTGTTAATTTTTGTGTGTGGTACGTTGTTCTCCCCTTTTAAAGGATATTTTACTTGATATGATATATATACAATCGTTGTGAAATTAAATATTTGAGATCCTAAAATGGAAATACAGGGTTGTATTATTTTTGCTGATTTTTTAAGGCTAGAAGTAATCTTCTATTTTTCCATAGATGCAATACTTTGTACATGTGCATTTTTTTACATGTATTTTTCCGGAATATATCTATTGTGTACATACAGAATTAGATGTATATGTAAGGGGCCCATCGATTGAAATCAAAACTTGAAAACGAAGAAAGCCCTCCCTTCTAGGAAGGGAATGAACGTATCCAAAGGAACAGCGAAGTACTCTTGCAATAGTGGTTGTAATGATCGAAAGTAAATAGCTTCTTCATAAAAGATAAATTATATATGTGCTTTCTTTTTCTTAATTTTCATTATTTTCTTGACTTTGAAATAAACACTTTTTTCATGCTTTATTTTTCCAAGTTTGCGTTTATTTTATTCCATTTCTGATGATTTTATGTTCTGATAAGCTGTCATATGAAAGAAAATGACTTCACAGTGTTAGAAACATCTCCTTTTACACAAGTTTAGGGATGAATTCTGTTTATTTCCCATCAGTAATCGGTGCTCTATTTGCAAATATCCCCCAATCCCCTGCTATTTTTGTTCGAAACTATAGACAACGATACTTTTACTGCGTCCTTTACAATTAGAAGAGGTCCAGTTTAATGTCAACTTTACGGTCAACAGTTGTAACACCGTATCTATGACCTTCTTTTATTGCCCTTTCCTGTCGTTCAAGTACATGAAAACTACCCAATACGTACAAGTTTTACAAAAAAACTGCTTTTCTCACTGTTTCAATATGTAGTCCATTTTCCTGTTTGAGGATCATCAGTTCCGGCTACATCCTTTTTTTTTTAATCATATCATTTAATTTATTAAAGATGTACAGAGTTAATTAAATATTTTACAGATTTATTTTGTTAATTAAATATTTTCACTGAGTACGAAAAAAGAAACATTCCGAATTTTGTACAGTGATTAATTATTATAAAAAAATAAATTTTAATAAAGGAGGAAACCGAATCAGAACAATTTGCAGTGATATATTTCAATACGTAATAGCATAAAACACCTTTTTTAAGCAGTTTAATAAGAATACTCAAATTGAAAAATCTAAACTTCATTGCATCATGTATTTTTTAATAATTATTTACAAGAAAAAAAAAATATAAATCTTTTGCATAAAGTCTTTTTTTCCCCTTTCTATTTTATTGAGGCTTAAAAAATATGTTTCATTATTCTTGATTATTGTTATATTTTCAATTTAAAACGAAAGCGATAGCTGAGTGGTTATGATCTCGAGCTCGTGGGTTCGAATCCTCGTGGTGCATAAGACTTATCATGTTCAGCAGAGGTATTCATCTTTCACACTTTTGGAAACCTTTTGAGCTTATAGTTTTCTTGACGGAACCCCCTGATCAAAGAGCACAAAAAATAATATATCAAAGCTTTAATCCTATTCAAATTTACACAATTACTATTGTAATTTTATTTTATCGCAATAAAAACATCTTAATAAGACAATGAATGGTAAAATGAGATTTTTTTTCTTTCTAAAATATGTTCTAACAATAGCAATAATATTTTAAATTATAACAAATCCGTACATATATGTGTTCATCCGTACATATACC
>BMAW01077111.1:0-17435 GCA_019974015.1 Nephila pilipes
TCAGAATATGGAGGGCTGATCTCCCCACTTTTTTTTGGTACATATATCTATCACATATGTGAGAGGGTAAGTTTCGAATGCGAACAATTACCGTGGACGGCTCGTTTTGGAACTCTTACGGATTTACTCTTACTCTTAATTTTATTTAAAGTAGCTTCATAATCTAATTTTAATTAATTTTTTAAATGTATATTATTTCTAAAAAATATTTTTAAAAGAATGTTTAGACGGGAACTTTCCTAATATTTCCCAAATTAACTAAAATAATATACTTTTTTGTGAAAGTATTAATTATTTCTTCGAAGGAATACGAAACAAAGAATGAACAAATAAGATGTCCTTAAAAGGTGGTTGTATATCATATATACCGGGTCTTAAAAATCAGGAAATAAATAAAAATTAATTTTACCGCTTGTTATTGTGTCTTTTTTGCATTATTTATTCATATCAGATGAAATTGAACTAAAATTTAATATTTTCAATATTCCACTCCTCAAAGGGTTAACGCATAAAAGAACTTGGGTCTAGATAAAACTCAAATACTCTTATTAATGAAATGTTTAAATTTCTTTAATCTCTGATAAGTAGATTAAAAGATATATTTACTTGTATTCATGATTTTTCAGAAAATTGTCGAACAGCATTAAAGATTCTTAATTTTTTAGATGGTTACGAGGATTTGTACAAATGGTCCGTTGAAAATATTTGTGAGTTTTGGGTCGAGCTATGGGACTTCTTAGGAATCATTTATTCGAGAAGATTTGACACGGTAAGATGTTAAGTTTGCTAAATAAAACGCCTTTTTATTTTATTTTTATCGCTCTCATTTCTGATATTCTTTTCTCTCTTCTGTAATTAGAGTACCTGTTTTTTTTTCACGAACACTGGATCCTCATCGTATCCTTCGCAGTTTCTCATAACACCTATCAATTCTATTGTAGTGAACTTATCATTTATTGGTAGTCCTAATATAGTGGCAATATGTCTCAAATCTTCTTTGCGGGTGTCTTTCAACATTTTAAAGCTTATGATTAACACTGTCAAAGCTATCTAATTATGAGCACTATTTGAATGAGCTAAATTACAGTTCTAATAATATATCTACTTCGTGTATCAATTATTCACTGTCATCTTTGCTGGAATAGTCACTGATTTCGTTTTCCTCCAATATCGAGACCGGGCCATTTTATACAATTGGGTTTCTTTTGGAAAATATGTCACTCGTATAATTCCGAAAAACACTCACATAACAACAACAAAAAATATGATTCCAATTTGTGAGTCAGATTAAAAATGTGAATCTTCCGTGCTGGACTTTGTGTCACATCTCAATGAAGACTGTCTGTAATCCTTTCAAGACAGGTGAAAGGAGATAGAACCGCTTCCACAAGCCTGCGCGGTCTGAAAGTGTACGCAGGCATGGGACAGGACTTTTTTCACATTAAGACTAATTTCATCTAAAAATTCATATAAAAGCATCCCTTCAATGATATACTGCGAGACTTGCAGATTATTATCATTGATAGCGTCTAAATATACAACAGTAAAATTTTTGTGATATTTAAAAAAAAAATTGCAATTTTTAAAGAAAATATATTTATTTTGATAAAAAAAAATTTACATAGCTACGAAAGTAACAGCAATATAAATGACACAAAAATTAAATTTACGAGCACTTAAAATATAGATGACCTACTGAATACAAAAAATATAAACGAAATAAAATTACGAAATAATTCTTAAACTTTTGAAGCTTATGAAACTCCAAATTCCCCTAATCCAGTAGCAGCAAAAATAAATAAATAAAACTTGGAACCAAAAGTTAGAAATGAAGATCAACACTCTGTGGAACGATATCTGAAAATTTAACGGACTTCAACCCCCATCTATTGACCGTTAAAAATTTAAATAAAGCGTTCCAATATGATCATGACCCTAATGGCACGGAAACACTCGTCGCAAATGCGATATCGTGGGAAGTGAAGGTTTAATCGTGCAATCACGTACACGTGATCACGGTCCTGAAAGGGTAAACATTTCTGATGCAGCCGTACTTTCTTTTCTTACTCCAGATCTGAGGTATTAAATTTACTTTGCTTAACATTTTTGTTTCTTTTCTAACTTCTAGTGGTAACTTTCACTCATTTTAATTTTGTCTTTAAATTACAGACAAAGTATAGATTCGGTTGTATAACAACAACTTTATTTTTATGTATCTTTATCGCATTACATTGGTAAGAAGCACAGTTTACGCTTAGCATGTGTCACCTTCTGATCTGTACTCAGTTCTCATTCTTCAGTCTTCTTGTGAACAAGCATAATACACACAGGGCCTTACAAAGCGAGCAGAGGGTGATAACATATGCATTTAATAATTCTTCGAAAAATATATTCTTTTTATTCTGTGATAAAGAAATGGAAATTATAGTTGTGATCTTTATTACTTCTAATGCGTTTGACTTATTGTACTTCATTGTTACTCAAAGTTTGAACGAATGCAGAATAATTATATACATTTATGTTCGTACTTTAATTTATGCCTTTTTTACATGTTTTATCTAAGCAATACTTTTTATTTCTCTGTATTCAAAAGGTGGTTGATTTGAAAGTTCCCATGAGTAGTTTGCCAAAGTGGTTTGAGGGAGCCAAACTCAATTACGCAGAAAACATTTTGAAATACAGAGACGATAGATTGGCACTGATAATAGACGGTAAGTGTTTTTAATTTAGAATTGCTTTTAAGACCCGTTGAAAAGCCTTATTCAGCGATTTGAAATAAAATTTTACACTTTTTTTAAATTCCATGAACAAAAATGTCCAGAAATTATGTTATTTTCATTTATTTTCAAAAATCATTTTCAATTTCACGTGAGAGAGAAGATCAGAGGAGTAGTATTACATCCTCTGATCTTCTCTCTCACTTGTTAACGTTTTCAAAGTAACAATTTGGTATGAAATAAAATATAAAATAATCCGATATTAAACATTGTTTAAAAATATTTAAAATTTTAATATTTTGATCGTTTTGATACAGTTAAAAAATAATCAATTTTTAAGTTAAAAGAACATTTTATAAATAAATATTTTTGATAGATACATCAAAATAGTATTACAAATGAATTATATTAAAGGAGTTTTATGAATTATATTTCAATCTATAAATCATAAGTATTTAAATAACACATTACAAAACATACATTATTATTTTTATATTCTTAGAAGCTGATATTATTTAAAAATTAATATTTCATTTAAGAATTATTCACATTGGTTAATTAAATCCCTTTTTATGTTATATAAAATTTGAAAATGTCATAAATACAAAGAAATTAAAAATAACAGTGTAATATAGGATACAATGCTAAAAACCCTTAATAATTAGACCAGAGATATAAATTGATTTTCATTGCCTGTCACTTTAAAATTATTAATTCCCATTTATTATGTTATTACATTACAGTAAAATAGGACTTAACGGATAGTAATGATTACATCTACCAGTCATCTCAAGTTCCTTAGGATAGTGTTAATCCTATTGAATCTCTTCTTACAATTTCACAAAAGGAAGAGACAACCTCATTCATATGAATGCTATAAAATACGCACGGAAAAGTTTAAAATAAAATTAAATAAAGAAACCCTCCAGAATTGAAGACCTAACTATCCCAAGAATAAAATATATTATTAAAAAAATTTATAACACTCAAAAATATAAATTGAAAAGAAAAAAAACACACAAAAAACCCCCATATATATATATATATATATATATATATATATATATACGCAACAGTATAGTATTTATGCAATATTAATACTATTAGAATATAATTACGAAAGGAAGTAAGGAAATTCATCAAAAGATTTAAAAAATTGAAATACAATTAGATATTTTCTTTGCTAAATAAAAATTGCTTATTAACTACCATTTTTAGAAAAGTCTGTAACAAAAACTATGCACTATTTCCTTTGTAATCGTGCTTGACTTTCTAGGCGAAGATATCGAAGAAGAAACTTACACTTTCGCCCAGATGTACGAGAAAACACGACTGTACGCTGCGGCATTTCGTAAATTTGGCCTCAAGAAAGGAGACATTGTCATTTGTAAGCAATTTTTCGTGGTTAAAGAAATATTTTCAGATTTGACAAGCATAATTTTCTTCATGTGAAAGTAAAGATAACTTATGTCTTCTTCACATAATTGTTTAAATACTTTTAATACTTGATGTGATCAACTATTTTAAATACAAAAAAATGTTAAATATAATAATAATATAAAGTTAAAATCGGAGAAGGCTTAATAAAATTGAACATTTTGTGATAGTATGTAACCTAAATGAACAATATTGATGTAGTACTATTTTAACAATACTGTTGTTCTTTTCGAACTTTCGGACTGAATACGTGAATTCTATACAATCTTAAGCTTACACTAGCACATTTGAACCTTTTTTTGAAAATTAGCCAGGATTTTTTTTTAAAATTTAGGTTTCTTATAAAATCTTCGTAAGAAATGCATTTCTCTCACAATATCAGTTAATTGTATTGGAGATATATTCTGAAGATAGTGTGAAGTCTATATTTTCAGCCATTTGAATTCATACACGCATACGAATGTATATATATATTCGTGTATTTCTCGTGCCTTTACCAGGAACTAACGAGGTTGGATGGGTCCAGGAAAGTAAAAGTAAATGCAAATCCACAAAAGCGATATGTTGTAGAAACTGATCAAGTATTGTTGACCAAGATTTGTTATAATAGAAACATAGCTGTGGAAAAAGAGAGCCGAAGTGGTTCCTGAAAATTTTTAAAATACGTAAAGCTTTTAAAACCTTTAGAAATCACATTCAAAACGTTCCATCAAGTTTTTTGACTCTCTCTTAAGCAACCTCAATCGTAATATGCATAATCTTGAAACCTACCAGCCTCATGCAAAAACCAAAGGCTATCTCAGGTCTTCTTAGATTCATATGAACTTCCGTAATTTCTAACTTCTCTTAATACTTGTAATTACTACGCTAATAATTTCTCTTATTCTGGGATTTTTAACCTCATTTCGTACTGGCTCCACACACTAACCTTTCACACAACACCAGGGCATCCAAGAGAGCAACACATCCCTGCCAATCGCATAACTATCTTTCAACCAGCTTGATTTCGAATTCACACCAATGATATGTACAGCTTAGCAAGTGACGTCACATTCCAACTCTTCTCCACGCCAATTCCAAACGATTTACCTACTCGCAATCATAACGAAGCAAGAACTCCGCATCTACAAATGGACTCTTTCCCCCTCCTCATTGGTTCCTTTTTCAAGCCTTCCTGCCTCCTCTCTAGCATTCGTTTGTTGCGGCAGCAAATAACTTATTTTATCATGAGCATTTTCAACTTTTTCACGCCCTTATCGCAGACTTTCTGATTCATGCTTAAGAGTGGCTACACCGCTCAGGCAACTGTAGAATAGTTCCGAAATTCAAAGTTAAAAAAGGGAGCAGATGCCTGCATGACGGAAGAGCGTGCTGACGATAAGAAGTCGGCTTATCGAGGAGAATATTTTGTGACTGGACAGAATATCTTGAGAGTGAGAAAGAGTATCGTACGACTGGAAGGCATATCAAATGTTCATTAAAATAATTTCATAGATATTAATTTATTCAATATATAATATTATATTAGAAACGTTTGCATAAAATTTCATAAAAGTATCTCTTTTAGCTCTAGAAACGTAACCTCTAAGATATCAAATTTACAAAATTTCAGTTTTGAGTAAAAATGATTTAAAACTATAATGTCACGTAATTGTAGGAGCAGATTGAATTGAACACACAATCGATAAGTGAATAATGTGGTTTGTTAAGGGCTGCCAGTACCCTTAACTTTCGAAAAATGAGTCTAAAATGCGTTTTTTTTCAAACTTCTGTATTATGCATAAAGATCAACTTAACTAAGTGGAATTTTTTTTCATGAGTTTGAAATGGTTTCATATATATAGTTTGTTCATTAAAGATAAAAAAATTATTTTTTTAAAAAAGTTATAGGCTTTATTTTGAAGACTTGAATTTTTTTTTTTAGAAATACGAAATTCTTTCAAAATTCTAAATTCAAGTCTTTTTAGAAAGACTTGAATTTTTTGCTTCACGTTAAACGTACAGTTCAAATATTAAACAAATACCACCGAAATAGTCTCTAATTAAACGTAATATTTATTGTCAGGCGCTGAAACTATTTTGTTTTCAAAATATTTATTTAATCTTTTTTTTTTTTTTAAAAAAAAAAGTTAAAACTTAAAAATAAAAACTTTTGAATTTCTTTTTAAAATTAAAACTTTTTTTAAAAAAATTTCCATTCTATTACTTTAAATTTAGATTTGGATTCTAGAAAAAAATAATTACAAGATATGTGCAATTTTTCATTCATTTCTAAAGTTAAGTATTTCATGCATTTTATGTAAAAGTTGGAAAAAGCACGTTTCCAGAAAAATGACTTTAAAGTTCGAAATTTCAATAATTTAATTCCCACTGTAATATCGACGTAAAAAGCCTCTCATATAATAAATAAGTCATTATGCTACAAATACACACATAATATGTATATAATTGTTATTATTATGAACTTGTTTTAATTCGCTTTGTAGGTCACAAATGTCAAAAACAAAGTCTGTGGAAGTTGTTTCGACACATTACCTAAGATAGTTTAGCGTTTTGATATATATGCATATTTACAAAATGCAACAGTATTATTGAATTAAATTAAGGTTTAAGTTATATAAAATAATTAAATTAACCACCATCATTTTTATATAACTCATTTTACTTTATAAATGTTGTATAAAATGTAAACAGACTTAAAAAGTTCACGAAAAATTATTGTAAAGTTTGAATAATTTAAAAAATATTTTAGTTACACATATAAGAAAACCTTTATAATTATAAAAAAATCTTAATTTTAACAGTTTGCAGCTATAAGTGACATTTGATCTGCAATCTAAAAGTAATCTGTACTTTAGACTGACTACATTTAGCCCTTCAAAGTGACTTCAATTTGATTGGATATATCTTTGCAACTGATAGGAATATCAAAAAACAATTGATGTCAAATTATTCAGAATAATTCAATTTACATAAAAATATTGTGCTCAAAAAATTGATTTTTTGAAAGTTTTAAGACTCCTGATAACCCTAACAGACTAAGAGCGGCCACACTTGGCTGAGAACTATCACTGAATGAAAACACAAGGTTATTTTACATGAGAATATTCCAGAATATTTCTCTAAAAACGTAAAGTATTTTCTAGAAGTTTTTAGAATTTATAGTAAAAAACAAAACGATATTAAACAGAATTTTAACGTTGTGTCAGTACTGGATTTTTAACCCAGGAATTCTCGTGCCTTTGACAAAACACGAGAATTCCTGGGTGCACGAGAATCCCTGCACCAATGGTGTTTGCACTCTTCGTGGCATTGCTCTCTTCCTGAAAATTAATTTTGGTGTAAAAGCTCTCGTCCGCGAGCATGTCACGGTTCCTAAATAGATTCTACAGAATGGTGACTTTCTTTGGCGGCTAGATGCCCGGCCTATAGAATTAAGCTCGTCAAAAGTAGCTTGTCCATTAGCAGCCTGTAATTCATGTTTGCCATTACCCAATGTTGTTATGGTATTCGCTATCATAATTTCCTTTTCCAAGGGCAACATTTTATTTCCTTAAACTATCAAGTAGATATTTTGATCCCTGCCGGAAATGGCCACAAAAATTTTAGCAACAAAATTAGCACGTATAGTAACATCTTCTACAAGGTGAAATGTCCAGGTTTCAGAATTTGCAATTTCATTTACAATGTCTGCGAATATCACATCACATCTCCCTCAGTCTATCACGACTTGTGATGCTTACAGAAAATCCATCCCAACTAAGAATGGTGTCCTGACCACAATTTGATAATACTATAAGTTAAAAAGTTTAGGTTCGACCGTTAATTTCCAGAAATATGCATTTTCTTAATGGTGCGATATGATTTCCACCGGCGAATTTTACGAGGATCTTTGGGCGGGAACATAGCTTTTCGAAGATGGCAGAGGAAAATGCCCCTGAGTCGAGTAGAATATGACTGGATGGTTGTCGACAATAATTGCAAGATGATTTCCGGACATTTTCGCAGCAAACGGAGGATTTTCTTCTTCGACGGCCTCACCTCCTTATAAGATCTTGGTCCATAATTTTCTTCTTAACGTCGACTGCGTGAAATTCTGGAACGTCAATATTTTGACGGCGATCTGAAGTGGCATGTCGGGGATCGTCCTCGAGAAGATCTCGGTTAGGCGGCTCTGGTGTCTATTTAGCGGTAGTCAACTGGTCCCTCTCATTGGATTTGGGATCGGCGATGTTTCGTATATTAGTTCTGTATGCGCCAAAGATGGTCCTGTGCTGCCTGCAGTAACGAACGTTATGTCCAGGTAGACCATAATGGAAACAGACGGAAATGTTATCTGCGGTTCGCCAGGGGTCAGTATCCTTAGGTGTCTGGCTCAATAATTGGTATCTGCCTTTGTATCCTTACAGTGTTTCAGCACGCTTTGGATGTAGGATTGCATGGTTTCACCAAGCTTTTGTGCTCACGATTTAAGCTCTTCCTCGACTCTCTTCTTTGATCGTCTATTGTCATCAAATATTTTGGTGAGTTCCGATTTAAATTGGTCCCAAGATGCTAGAAGTTCTTCATTATTTTCAAACCTTTCAGTAGCTGTTACTACCAGGAAAAAGTATACTTTTGCCTGGTAGAAATTTTCATCCCATTTATTGTTCTTAGGTACTCTGCTGTTACCGATGCCATCTCTCAATTTTAGCTGAGCTGTAGGTGTGCAAATATAGATAGAAAAATTGATGCTCCTCCCAAGTACGAATTGTGTAGTGTTAGTCACTTTCTTCAAACAGAAGGGAAATAATACAGCCGAATTCACCAAAAAAAATGAGCCAAATTTACGATGGACACTTTATGAATGATGGTGTTGTGCCTAAATGGTCTAAACATTTTAAAGACGGCGAACCAACGTTCACGATTAAAAGGTGACAGGAATGTATATGTGTTCAAAGAAGCCTTCAACTACAGTAACGTTATGGTTACAGAATTTTGGGGCCAAAAGGTGTCTTGCTTGTTGAGTGTATGGAACCGGGAATTATACGATTAATGCAGTTGTTTATTGTCAGACTTTACGACTTCTGCGAAGAGCCATTTAAACAAAAGAAGAGGAATGGAGATGAATTATGTTCTTCAATTGGTCTCTATTGTTTCTAAACCTAAATTCTTAATCAAGCGGATTATGTCTTAATTAATTTTGGTTTATTAGTTATACTTCTCTTAAAGGTAGTTTATTTATTTCTTACTGCGAATCCTTTGCACATTACCCCTCTGAAATATTTCAACTGTTGCACAGGTCACATGTCGAACAGGAGAGAAGCGGTCTTCGCCACGCAGGCCGTCATCAGCATCGGTGCGATTTGGACAGCAGCTCTACCCATGCTGGGAGCTCAGGTAAATATGAATGACTTTCTTTTAAATCGCATCTTTTGAAAAGAGGGTTTTTTATTGTATTCTTATGAAGGCTTTTAAATTACATCAACTTTACCCAAACATACGAACACAAAAAATGGCCTGCATCTTTTCATAATCTATATAATTTCCAATTTTCTACTTTTCTTTTAGAATAACAATTGCAAAAATGAACTGCAATATTTTAGTTATTTTTTTTTGCACTTCGTTTTTATATTATTTACTGTATGATTTGGTATGTAGTGTTTATTATTATTATTTTTCCTCCTCTTTTCTCTGTATTCTTGTCTTTTTATTACTATTTTACTTTTCGTATAACAATCATTTTCCTGAACGAATGTTGTTTCTCTAGCATATTCTCATGACTGTTGCTTTTTGTCCTAATAAATAAAATCACTTTCATATTCCATTAAATCAATACAGAGCGTACTCTTTCTAATTCCGTTGTAATCAGAAGTAAGGCATTAGAGAACAACGACGCGCCCTTATTCATGGAATATGGAAATAAAATTGATGTATAATTATTTTAATAAAACAGATTTAATTAAAATTAAAATACAGGTACTATTTTTAAATTACATCAGGATAATTCAAATTTGTCCAAAATGCTAATAATAGGGTATATTTAATTGGCATTGAAAATCTACTTTTTAAAAATTATATCAATATACTAATAAATAAAAAGTTTTGAAAAAAAAAAGTTATTTTTAGTGTATCCTATTTGACTTACGGTTTTTATAGTCCTTTTTGCTGTCATATAGATTTGGTGATTTTGTAGAAGTTTCCTTTTTATTTTTAACTGTCTGAAGTATTACGTTATTGAATGTTTACTTGTCATATTGGATATACTACTGTTTCCTTATGCATCTTTATTACGTCTGAACGAAGAGAGCTAAAATTATTTAGAAGTATTGTTACCACTCATAGTGTAACAGAACCTCGCTTCTGTCTCTCTGTATGTTTCTCTTGTACCATAATTCAATTTAATATAATGAACTTTAATGTCAATAAACGGTCAAAAAAAACCTGAAGACGAATCCGGCTTAAATATTTATTTATCAAGCACTATAATATAGTGGCTCTCTTCTGATCTCAATCTTAGCGAATCGATTTAATTAGTGTTTACAATAAACTACCACACCGAGGCCTCTTAGTTGAAATCATTTGACAATTCTTCAATATCACCAATAGTCGATATTTGTCACTCCTGTTAATAACATACGTTACTTAATATAATCTATACCAACTGGAGCTATTTCTCTCTATCTCTATTCTAAATTTCCCTTTACTTTATCATTATATTTGAATCATTTCAGTTTATTTCAACCTGCATCTAATTGACATAAAAACGTTTCATTTTGGTTGGGAAGAAATTGTTATTTTATGTAATCAATCTCAATAAAAGTCCCCAAGGGTAGTGAAGAGAAAATAGTAAATAGCCCAAAGTCACAATAGTAAAGTGTTTTTGTGCTTTTATTTGAATCTAATCGCAGCGTCTTTTGCAACGAATCTTTCAAGTTAGTGATTCTGTTTGGAAAATGTAACAAAAATTCGGAAAAGGTTAGTTTTGAAAAAAATTAGGGGGTTACGGATTCAGTGTTCTCTATGATCTGCAACATACGCAGATATATTTCACTGGAAGACCTATCCAGCGAAATATATCTGCGTATCGGAAAACATGTATTGGAGATCATGATAGCCCGTCAGATGGATTGAATCTTCGAGTATAACCTTGAATAGTGATGGTTAAGTACTGTGACCTGATTCTCCTGCCCACAGTGAATGAGGTCGTTGATCCAGATGGGCAGCAAGGCAATATGTGTTATGTTTCTCTGATCGTTCACGCATTCTACAACGCATACTATCCATAATATTACTTTATAAATTAGAAAAAAGAGGATATTTGTTAATTGGCTTTTTCAGAGAAGAGAAAACACTTTCTTAATTGTGTAATACATTTTTGTAAATATAATTACTACAGGAAATATAATGCAGCTCCTTTCCCTTCAAATGAGTCGTTTTTGAATAAAAAATATTAAGAATACTAAGAATACTATTGAAAGTTATTTCAAGGAAGGTTATTATTGAAAATCCTTTTAGGGCTTTAAGTCAATTTCAAAGTTTTTTAGACAATTCTGACTGAATATAAGCTAATGTTTTCTCTGCCTCCTTAAATGGAATAAATAATAAAAAATATTGTTAAAGAGTAAGATAGATGAGGTAAATAAAAACGAATAATGTCCAAAAATCCCGTAAAGTTAGCAATTCTGTAAATAATGTAGGAATAATGTTAATTCGGAATGGGGGGGACATGATATGGAAGCGTAAAACAGTTTTAAATAAGGAAAAAAAAGCGAAAGAGTGGTAATAATCACATTTATTACCCAAAGAAAGAGTTTAAAAGAAAACTGATCATAATAGAAGTTCACGCTTTGAAGAAAAACAAATGGAATAAAAAGGAGATGCTTCTGCAGTTTAATAAGATGAATGGTCATATCTGATAGTCAGGCACGCTAAACGACGGTTTCCCATGCTTGCTGTGACATTGTGGATGAAATGTGGTCTCAAAGATCTCTTTTCAATTCTAGAACGAAGCCTGATGGGTACAGTAAAGCAGTAAGTTTTCTACCCGCATATCTTACACATGTTCCATAGTGTTCAGATGAGTAAGAAGACTATGGCATGCATTGTATAGATTCAATTTCAAGCAAGTCGTTGATCGGGTTCGAAAGGTGAAAAGGAGCAGTGATCTTTAGGAAGTCAGGACTATCAGCAACTCGAAACAGGTGAACTTATCACTCGAGAACTTCATCTATATAACCATTATAGCAGTCACAGATACCGTCTCAAAGCTATGGAGGTAAGTTAGGCCGTCCAGCATGACCCCTGCCCTTACTCAGAATCCTCAATTTAATTCAAAAATGCTTCTCTTCTGAAATCGAGTTCCATGTTCTCTCTATATCGTTATCCGATGAGAATCAGTGTTCAAACTGAAGCGAGATTCGTTACAGGACATCACATTGACTCACTGTCTCAATCTCCTGTAATAATGTTTTAAACTCCAGTTTAAACGAGCACTTTATTCGTTGATGAGGGGGGAATGCCAAATGCTGGTCAGTTGACATACAAACCTACATGATTGAGTCTCCTGTAAACAGTTTGTCTGAAAACCTGTACTCCTGAGGTGGCTTTGAGAGCTGAACCCAGTTTTGTGACACAACAGTATCGCTGATGGCTCTCAATTATTGTCATATATCAGTTTCAGCGAATTGGCGTGACTCTAGACCAATCCTTTACAGGTTGTCGATTCAAATTTCTATCACGTAGAAATCTGTGCCATAGTATCGAGATTATACACTAAGGCACATTCAGAATCACAGATACTTTGGGTTTTGATCGTCCGTATTTGAGCATTCTAATGATTCTTCCTGTCGCTAATTTGTCCAGTTATTGTCTTTGTACCATCTTTAGTTGTGTTTAATCGTTAACAACTTTCCTTTGCTTATGAATTTCACCAAACCGGTCTGAAATGTTTATGCTGAGCAAGTAGATTTTTCCGCATTAATCAAAACATTATTATTCGTGAAGGATTTAAGATTCGGCAACCTAAGTATCCAATGAACGTTTAAATCAAAAACTTTTGCTTAAGTGTTATCAAAATACATGGAGTAAGTAATTCTTTTCCTATTGAAATACTACAGGCAGTCCTACAAAGGTTCCGACAACTGAATGCCAAAATATTTCTCAGCGAAGATGGATATCGACTGGATGGTAAAGATGTCGACATGCTGACGAAACTGGCTGAAATAGTTGAAGGTATTAAACTTCTCTGATGTCTTATAAAGTTTGAAATTTCCATTTAATGACATATAGATAATTTTGAATGCTCATATTGTGTGAATTAAGTTACATAAGCTTTTACATTTGTGCATATTCAAAGAAAAGCATTACAATATATTTTAATGTTGCATTATTATACTTGTCGGAAACATGATAGGTTACATGATAGATAGTTTTATAGCCTTCATACAATGACGATTCCGATTTATTTATGCAAATTAGGGAAACATATGATATATTCTTTATCACTTTTAGTTTAGGTGAGCTTAACAGTTATTAGAAATATATCATATTTTAAATCCGTATATATGCTTAAACTGACACAAACAAAGATATCTATATATAGTAACAAGTAAATAAAATAATATGTAGTATAAAATTATAAGTAAAATCATATATTAAATTTCTAAATTGTCCTATATATATATCATTTAAGAAAAAACATTCAATGCGTTGTTTTGCTCTGTTCCACATGTAGTGAACATATAGATATTTAGTGACTGAATAATCAACAAAAGCTTTAAAATTATCATTGTAAAAAATTACATCTTGCGGATTATAAATAAATAAGTTTGTATTAATTTCTTTTAAACAATAATGCAGTAATATCACCCGATACATCCTTTTTTTTACCATCGTTATAAATCCAAGCGTGGAAGCTTAGAGAGACAACGGCAATTAGGTTCTCTTATTTTACTGCGTAATTCTTTTTAGATTCACAAAGAAAAGAACAAGATCTGCAGTATTATTATCATTATTTTATATATAAGCTCTCGCTAATTCCTAATAGCTAATTGTTGCGCCTAGAAAGAAACAACGCTGAGTGGAAAGCATCGAACGGAAAAGTTCTCATGCAGCTGTCATGAGACATAACGTTAAGGGGACCGGCTAGATGAAATTCGATATTACTTTTTTGTATTATTAAATCATTTTAACTGTGTGCGTGTGTTATCTTAGCAATGATGTATCACACTAGTTCATTAAGAAAGAGACGCATTGGAATTTTTCATTCTTTCTTAGAGCATTTCGCAACATGTTGACCACTTAAAGATTTGACTAATGTAAGCAAAACTTTCTCGTGACGTTGCACCTTATTTAATGCTTTACATATAATATTATCTCTATTTAACTTTTCTTTTTTTTACAGTTAAAGAATTGATATAAATAAAGTTACCTTTTTACAATTTTTAGCTGTCTATATTATTCTTTATGTGATATTTAACCATGGATAACCTTTGTTGTTACAAAACCTTCAAAACTATCTAGTATTTTAAAATATGTTTTCGAGTATCTTATCTTGCACACGTAGATTGCACTATATTTACTTTAGCAAATAGCATTTTATTGGTATGAAAGAATTAACTATCGTATTTACAATGCCAAGAAGTAAGAGTATATTTAAAAGTAGTAAAAGTGTTGGAGAGTCAACTATTAGTGATATTGAGACTCTTATTAAAAAGTGCCAAATGAAGCTACTCTTTCTTTCAGTGTAATGAATGTGATAAAAATACATATTCTGTATACCAAATTGTATGATTACTTGATTTAAAGTATGTTTTGGATTAATTTTCCGCAAGCAAAAACTATAATGGGAGCATATCTGTGCGAATTAAAAGGCATTGCATGAAAATTACAGATCTTTTTAAAATGTTGGATACCTTCAAAGATGCTGCAACCTGTTTGGGCTGAATATTTTCAATTGTTGTCGAAGAATGAAATAACAGCTAGTGATGAATAGTAACGGATATGAAAGATGATGTGGTTTTCATCGTGTCCAAGCAAAAGACGAAATGTATGACCACACCAAGCTTAGTTATGTCTCTCTACCAATAATGGAAGTTATCATGCTTGTATTTGGAGACTTGGTTAATCTAGAGCTTCTAAGGAAATGCCTTTATAGGAAAACACAGGATCTTAATGAATCTGTGAATAGTGACATCTGGACTCCTGCATCAAAAACTGTATTTGTGACCACCGAAACTTTAAAATTTGGTATTTTTTGGGGCTGTTTCTTGCTGTAATGGATAAGTATAATAAAGTGCCATACTTCATAAGTAAATAAAACTATTCCAGGCATCCCTGTGTGAAAATCATAGAGTAGTTAGATAAAGAAGGCATTATCGACAGAGAACGAAAACTATCCATATATAACAAAAAATTCCAGAAAAAGAAATAAAAATACGAAAAGGAAGCTTGAAAGTTCTTATGAACTTAAAGAAGGTTGTGAGGTAAACTCTCTCTCAGTGTAGGGAGGTCGGAAGGAAGACTCGACATGTTCTAAATCACTTAATTTATTTACAACATAAACCACAATACAAGTTTGAACAATCCAAGTTAAGAGATGCACCCAATTGACGAAATATGCGAGATATGAGAAGACTTTAAATACTTTAGTACACTTACTTAATTAAATAGCTCTGACTTCTTAGCTATCTAATCTAGATTCAATCTCAAGTGACAGATCGTAACCTAAAGGAATACAATTATCAATTGCTAAATATCCACGCTTAGCATTCAATTTGATTATTCACTGCTCCGCTAGCAGTCTATTCTATTTCTCCTAACCTGAAAGCTTCGACTATATATAGCAGTCTTAATTTGCATGTTCACGCTCTGTTCTTCGAAGCTTTCTAATAAAATAATTTTTAAGGACCGAAAATTCCCCAAGATGACTGTTAATGAAAGGATCGCGGATAGAGCCGTCATAAGGTGATAACTCTTTATGCAAAGCAGGGATTCATCAAATTTACCTTCTTAACAGTAAAAGGATCAATGAAATATTTAATTGCTATTTCCTCAAAACATAGATTTTACAGGTTCGTGTTCTTTTTCTTAATATCTATGAAAATTAAGAATTCAGTCTTTTAATGGCATGTATATTATGTCACATTGCCATACTCTAACACAGGGGTTTGTGGATGTTTTGAGATGTAATTATTTTATGCCATGAAATGGAGCTAAAAATGCTAATTTAACAGTGGTTATGAGTAAATAATTAATTCTAATTTTTCTATATTTTTAGAAAAAAAAAAACGGTGTGTTAAATTATATAAAATATAATATTCTAACTTCCATAAAAATTTTATATTCCTATCTTGTACCATTTCAGAGAAAAAGTACATAATGTGTTTGAATTTAACATGGGAGAGATAGGGTTTTGCCAATCCCCTTAAGAAGTTCAAAGATTGGCCTTATCTTTTCCAGAATCATTATTTTATTTACTAAGGACTTGAGTTCCATTAAGATATAATAATCCTCACTTTTAAAATATTTTATTTCGAGTAACCTATTTAATGTGGGGAAAATGAATTTATCACCAACATTAGCTGTGTCGGGCTTGGGTTTACAATTTACCCTAGTTTTTGTCTCATCTGTGTAAGAGATTTCCCTGCATTTCTAGTAAAGATAATTTTAATAATAGGTTTAAAATAGTTCAAGCTGATGAGGGAATTATGCTGTCATTCTGATTTAGACCACAGAGTTACATGCAATGTCTCTGTCATCTGTTCAAATAACTTTCTATTATTTTGATATGTAATGATTATATTCGTTAATAGCATAACAGAACCACGAGCTAGCATAAATGAAACTTTTTTGTAATCACATTTTCTATAATTTGCATTCGAGCCTTTCAATACAAGAGTGCAATAATGTACATATTTTATAAGAAAAAAAAAAGATTTGTTGTTTTTCTGTTAAAGGTTTGCCATCTTTGGAGAAAGTACTAATCGTTGCGTCGAAACCAGACTCTCATTCAAAAGACATCTCTCGCATAAGAAATAGGTAAGGGTTTTTGGTAGTAGAGAATTATAATAATAAATAATAATAGGAAATACATATAGAGGATTAGATGCAACCCTCCTATAACACAGTAGATAGGTTCCTAAAAAAATGGCATGTTATATAATACTCAAGGCCGGCACCAAAAAGAGGGGGAGGGGAGTTACGTTAAAAATGTGATAATAATAAACATTTTTTTTTCTTCAAATTCCATGTAAGCAATTTAATTTTTATAAAAATCTAAAAGTATGTTTAACTCAAAAC
>BMAW01077113.1:0-10423 GCA_019974015.1 Nephila pilipes
TTAAAAATTCTTTACAAGCATCGATTGTCTAAAAGTCAATAAATATGATATATTTTTTAAAAAAATCAGCTGTGCTTTTTGATATTTATATTACTAATCCATTAGTAATGGCTTCTTATCAAATAGTAATTAAAAAAGATGTATATTATTCTTAAGAAAATTCTTACGTTTTCTTCCCCAAAATAAGTAAAATAATTGATAAATATATCTTTTCTATATAAAAAGTTATTCGTGATGAATTTAATCTTTTGTTTTTCATATATAATTTCAATAACAGTAGCACGTTTTGTGTGTGTTAGAAAAAAATTGCTTAAATTCTAAGAGTAATACTGAGATTTTTGAGTTTCAAAAAGAAATGAAATAAAAATATGTATAATAAAATGTAATAAGAATATGTAAAAAGAAAATGAAATAAAAATATGTATAATAAAAATATGTAAAGGAAGAAAATATGATTTTGAATTCAGTTCTTAGGGTAACATTTCTCTTATCACGAAGTGAAAAATGTTAGAAGAGAACCTACAAATATTGTGAATCGGGGTGGAAACATTCCTGAGCTCCTTTATTAGAATTATTTCCATAAGAATTCCATCTCAAATGTATAATAAACATTTACTTAATAAAAATTAAATAGTTGAAGTGACCTGGAAAACAAAAACATTTTAATCTAAAGATAATAGGTTCAATTTATATCTAGCAGACAAACATATACTCAATGAAGCTTATAAATCTGCTATTTTTTATGTTTTACAAAATGTTTTTATATTACGAGGTCTGTCGTGAAAAACTTTCTTATTGCTTTTCAGAGTGAAGTTAATGAGACAATCAATCAATAGCAGTGTGATTTAAATTTTGGGCACAACTTATTGCTGCAAATCTTTACTCCACAACAAAATTCGCGGAACCTAAATTTCATTTATATTTAAATAATCATCTTACAGAACTTTTACAAATGGTTTTAACAAATGTTACGCCAAATTTGAAAGTTTTTACCAAAGGTTTTGTTAAATTTTATTTTTTTATTAATGCATTATATTAACTTTGCTTTCTGTTACTTATGCTTCCTGCATTTGGATATTTACAAAAATAAGATACATTTTGAAAATGGAATAATTTCAAAAATGTGGCTCCCATAGTGATAAATTTTTCTTTTTTTTTTTTAAAAAAAAAAAAAGTTCTCATTTAATATTCTTATATCCCACAGGAATGGGAATTGATAAAATTCAATTCGGAACTGGTAAAATGAAAATGGTACAGTTAAGGAATATTAAATTTTTTTAAAAAAAATTATGATAGCTCAGACAAACACCTTCAAGTATCATATAAATTTTCCAAATGCAAAAATATCCCCACCCCTAAATGGTTGACAAACAGAATGAAATAGATAACAGCCAGAGAAATCACAGCTGTTTCAAAAAAATGTTCACGAAAAATAATAAATTATACCTAAACTTAATTTACTATTGAATGGGAAATAGTATACTCGCATATGTACAATTTTAAGACAGAAAGAGGCTGATTTTTTTAAAGTCATATACTTTATAGATAATTATTAGATAATTGAAGCAAAGTGCAATTACAATTAAACACTTATATAAATTTAAAAAGTTTGTTTTCGTAAATATAACTTACTTCCTACTTTTTTTTTACAGTTTTTAATGCTTCAGAAAGTGTTTCAGAGCTATGATGTAATTAAAATTTAAAAATTTTTTCCTTAACATTAGTTTCTCTAAATTTTCTCAGTTTTCTTCCTTAAAATTTTCTCTTACCAATACCATTAATGCACAGTTTCTTCAGAATTTGATGAAAGAAATGATATATTTGATTAAAACGAGTGAACATTTGAATTTAGAAGTTACAAAACCAATAGCTGGATTTTCTTCCATTTTAAAAACTATAATTTACATTCTGAGTAAAGTATTAATATGGAAGAATTTGTTATTAAGATGATAAGAAATAAATCAAGTGCTATTAAACCAATTACTGTAATTCTAATATCGAAAATATTAATGTAACTGTACACATTTCATGTAAGAGGCAAAACACTTTATCACCACTGAGACAAATTTGAAATATTCTAATTAAGATGATTTGCAAAAAATTATTTGTCAAATTGGGAGAAATTAATTAAACCCTATATTTACATTGTGTTTTGTAATCAGGGTTTTTAAGATTTTCAAAGGTGGGATTTTCTTTTCATGACAAAAAAGCATTTAAGAGCCTAAATAAAATACTTTTAGAACATTTGTAAATAGTTTTGAGTTTTATCAAAAGTAGGATTATTTAATAAGCAAATGTGATTTTTTTTTCCTGTGCATTTCCCCCCCCCCCCACTTCTATATACTTGAGGTCGCTGACTGTAATTTTAGGAAAAAAACTAAATTTTATTCCAACTTAGCTGCTAAAACTGGGAATAATAAATAAGCAATTTGTATAAAACCTGTTGGGTAATCCTCTTATTATCTTTACTTCCACTTCTTTAATCATTAAAAAAAGTTACTCATTAGAAACATGTGACCGCAATAGCCTAGTGGTCATGGATTCGCGGCTGGCAGTTTTCGTCCAGACGCGGGTCCAAGCCTTGATGATACTAAAGACCCGGCGTGTAGCCGGGGATGATGCACGTTAAATCTGAGGGGGTTCAAAGTCCTCGCGTTGGCGTGGTGTGGATGTTAGGAGAGGGGGTTGCCAGCTATTGTTTCCTTCACTTGACCGGGGTCCATCGCCAACAGCCCTCGTGCTGCTTCTAGTGCGACGATAATAAAACCAAACCAAAATTCTTTTTACCTGAGTATCATAGCAAGAAAAAAAAAGTGCTTATAGAAGCTTTTTTCACTTCGTTTCCGAAAAAATACATACATTAAACATTAGATAAAAATAATAATATCTACTATTTGTACGATATCAACCAATATTATCGTTATATTTTTACAGCTTTTACAGAAGCGATTTTTTAAAATATCATTTTGTATATTTATCAATTAATTGCACAAACAATAGCATTTTTAATACCAAATCCTCCATTTGTTGAGCTTAGATATCAGTTTCATTCATCAAACTGTTTTTACCATTATAAATGCAAAATTAATGATAAAATTTATTGGTAGCGTTGTTTTTTTTAATACTTATGATTTTAAGAGCTTTAGCTTAATTTTAAAAAAGAATATGATGTACGAAGAAGAGGGAGGGGGGCGACTTTATTGAAGATTACATTAATAGTCGATTGATTTTATGTTTGAGGAATTCCTACAAATTTCCTTTAATTATATCTTTGTATTTTTAAGTTATTATTATTTTTAATATTATATATCATTAATTTTAATTTACTTCTGGGCAAATATATGACCGAAAATTCAGATTCTCAATAGATTTTCAGTGAGATCGGGTAAAAAAATCCGGAAAGTTAAGATCTGATTTTCTAAAAGAGATTGGCTTGTTCTTCCCTCCCCAAGGAACAGCATTTTCTAAAAGTCTTCAAGTTGATTCATCCCTTCTGTAAACTTCAGCTACACTGTGTCTGACGGCGCCAAAAAATGTTAATTGAAAGGAAGGAAGGAAGGAACGTGACTTTATATTGGGGTGCATAACCCTCACGGGCTTTAATCCCCAGTTTTAATTAATTAACTGGAGGTGAGACAGAACTTTGGTTTTCAGCTTGCCCAGAAGTTAATTTAAAAATTGAAAAAATAGTGAATTGCCAGAGTAAAAAAGTTAAACGAGCAATGCTTAGTAATTAATTTTGCAATTAAAATTAAAAGTTATAATAACTATGAATCAGTAAATTTTTAAAATTTAAAATTAAATTTCAATTTAAGTTATTAGATATTAGAATCTGAGTAGTCCATTTTATTTTTTAAATAAATGCTATTGATTATTATTACTGTTAAGTGAGGCTAATACTAGTGGCGTTGGTAGAAGTATCCTGACTTATTCCTCATGTCTGGTTCAGAAGAAATTGAAGTTGGTTCTTGAATGTGGAGAGAGAGCGTTCCTATTGGTTGCTGGGTGCGCTCCTATTGGCTTTTGATGATGTTAATTGAAAGCAGACCAACGATACCACTTCCCCCAAAATAAGTGGTCAGTCTGCTGCGGCCCCTTTTAGATCATATATTAGCTTTTCCCTTTTCACTGGAGGAAGTGATTTCAATGGGAAGTGGGGTTGAAATGAAAAGGGAAAGTTATTTTAAAGTATAAAGGTGTTGGGGAGGGTAGAAGGAGGATGAATCAGTTGTTCTATAGTACTGTTTAGCTCTCTTCTTTTTAAGGGAGGAAAATTAAAAGAGTATCGATAGTTAAAATGTTCTTGGTCATGGTGGGATTCGATGAAAGTAATTTTCACAGGATTTATAGGGAAAGCATGGATTCCATTGCTGTGTGCAAAAGTAGGCTAGGCTTGGATAAGAGGATTTCTGTAGTTAGTTCGTAGGAGCGTCTAGAAAGATAAGCAATAGGAGTGTCAATTTGGAGATTCGAGGGTCTTTAAGGATGGCCGTGTTTCTAATGAATCAATCGGGGGAATCTTTTCCTTCTTGTCAGAGAGACTACTTCTTACCGAATCTGACTCGGCATTGTCAATTTGAGTGGCGGTTGCATTGGAGTGTTTGTTGATAACTAGTAAGGACGTAAAATATACCTTCTTGGAAACCTGAACTTTTTCTCTTTCTTATAGATTCTCAAATATTTTAGTTACCATTAAAATTTCTTCGTTTCCCACCTTAATAGTGTAATTGAAATTGATAAAAAGGGAAATTTAAATTATCTAGCATGTTTTTGTATCACTTGGTAAATATTATCTTAAAAATATTTAATGTCTATTCTTAATAAAATGTATCTATTTACCAATAGATAATTAGAGTGCATTCCTGTTTTGCTATTATTTAAGAGTAAGTGAATGATATATTCTTATTTATTCTATTTTATGATAACTTAATAATAAATATTTATAAATATGTAGACAAAACTTTCATTAAATGTGTGTGGGGGGCAGTTAAGACAGAGCAGAATTTTTTTTTTTTTTTTTTTTTTTTTTTTTTTAAATTATCAACTTCTGTGCGAAATAATTTTTGTAATAGTATATAAGAATAAATTTAATTATTTATTTTCGTAGAAATTATCCCTTATTTCTTAAAAATATTCAATCTCTTAGCGATAAGTTAATAGTAATTTATCTTGGAAACTTTTCCCTTTTTTATACATTTCTTTCATTTGTTTTATTAATGTCGCACTTAGAAGCAAAATTAAGGTGGAAGAAAGGGGGAGGTTTTATAGAATGTAAACCGTAATTAATAAATTCTTTATTTCTCAGGTAGACTTATTAAGAATACTTTGCTTTTCTAATGGACTTTAGTGAAAAACATATCATTGTTAATAAAATTTCATAAATTAATTTCAATTGAAGAATGATTTGTAATAAAAATTATGAAGAAAAAATTGCCTAGAAATTTTGATCATTATTTTTATAGCAGTAATTTTTTTTTTTTTTAAAAAAAAAAAGCGTTTTATGTATATATAAATGTATGAAAGTTTAAATTTATAGTTTCTTATATTAATAAGAGTGATTATTTTCAATTAGACAAAAATAAGAACTTTGCATGCTTTTGGAAAATCATAGAAATAAGTTATATATTCGACTTTATACTGATCTGGAATATGTCCATTACTTATAATTTTTCATTTTTTTTATGCATCTAAATTCTTAATATTTTTACTGTTCCAACTTACAGAAGAAAGTGTTCCCTTTTTTTCAAATCATACAATATTCTGGAGGCAAGTTTCAGCTAATCTAATTCTCACATTGTTATCTTTCAGAGCATTGTCAAGTCCAGGTCACTTTTAGCTGCTTATTCTTTTATGGTACGTTTATAAAATATTTCATCCATAAAATGTTTCTAAAAGTTATTCTGATAATTAATGTGCTACAATGCATATTTTTACTAAATACTCAGTATTTTGTGTGCACATTTTTATTACATTTTTTTGGCTTATATTTAAAATATTTCTCTGTCATTTTTAAGAGTTAGGTATGAAATTTGCTGTCAATTTTAGCATTTTCGTTCCGAAAATGAAAAATTACCGTACGATAACATTTCATGATTACTGAATTTATAGATTTTCATTGCAAAAGCTATGAAAATTTTTAATCGAATTTTAGGTTATTGTAATCATTACTTTCATTTTTTAGAGAGCTTATTACGAGAAATAATATATCTGATATAAATTTTGATAGAAACGCTTTATTTATTTATTTTGTTATTTTCAATAAAACTTAATAATGTAACTTAATTTAGAGTAATTTTCTTAATGTTTCAGATTCATCCTTCAATACAAAATATAAATGTATTTGATATTGATTTCTTGAAGGGAAACACCGTTAAAGATATTTTAACGGAAGCAAAAGTATTGCATGATAGAATTTCGATTCCGATGAGTCGCACTTGTGATAATGAGACTTCTGCACAAATAAGGATTCCATTCGAAAATTCAGTTGGGAATGGATTTGTAAGAATAAGTATCGATTCAGATGCTTAGGAAAAGTGATTTATCTCGTGTATAGACGAGTAAAAGTTTTAATGTTTAATGTTGTAGATTTTTGAGATGTGTAAGTTTTTTTTTTTTTCTTTTTCCATTAAATTGTTTTGCAATTCAATAAATATTCTTCACTATTGTTAGTTACATTTCATCATTTAGCTGAAGAAATGTCTTTTTAATTTTCATATGTATAGAAAATTAAGAATATTCATTCATTTGATACTTCAGGAAGTAAACATTCAATCAGTTCATCTTTTGTGTTTGTAAGTGATTATAATTTCAGTCTTGACAGTTGTTTTGTTTCATTTGAACAATCGAAATTAAAATATGTGTTCGGAACATATTTTGTTACAAGTGTGTCTCATTTAATATTTAAAAATTAGTAATACGAAATAATTAACTTTGAAATGCTTAACTGATCTTTTTAAAGCATTAATTTAGCAAACAAAAATGTCTCAATAATCAGATCAGTCTTTTTATATGTTTATCAATTTGCCAAGATCTGCATGAAAATACTAATTTAAATGAATTCTTTTGATCTTTTATTGTATTTTATCTGAGATTAGCATTTATAAGACTTGATTATCTTTAAATCTCAAAAATAATTTTATTAATAGGAATGCATGAGGATATGTATATTAATTAATTAAATAGGTATAATTTTTTTTTTTTTTTTTTTTGCCTTTTCTTTGGTAATAAAATTGAAAATGTTGTAGATATTCTTTGTCAAATAATAATTTATCAAAACAGAAACTTAATTTTCTTAACTGTTACAGATAGGGGTAAACATTATTGTATTTTTTAATGTATTATATATATATATATATATATATATATATATATATATATATATATATACACGCTCACAACATTTTTATGACAAATATAATTTTTTTAATTAAATATAGTTCATTACAAACTTTTCGAAATATGTGTTCTAGATTGAAGAATGTTAATATATTTCTATTTTATTTGTGCATAAAATTCAACTAAACTATCCAAAAAATTCACCGATACTTGAGTTCCTTGATATTGCATTTGAAATAATTGATAGTGAGTGATATGACATTTGATTTTATTTATATTATACTGCAATAAATTGTTATTAAAACGCATTCTAAAAAAAAAGAAAATTTAGTATTTCTGTTTGCTTTCAATCCTGAAAATAATCAAATTCATTAAGTTATTTTTTTAATCCTTGTGACTTAACGAATCTAATTCTGACGTTGATTGGAACATTAATTTTTGAAGTTTTACCAGAAGAAAAGAGTAATTTCTTAAAAATTCTTCTTTTTCCTTATTAATTTAAGATTCCAAGTTATACGATCACCTTGTTTATATTTTTCGCCTTTAGTGCTAGTACAATATCTTTTTAAAACAATATTCAAGTTTTTAAGCTTTAAAATAAAAATAATTAATTCTTTATTACTATTAAAATATTTACATATATATATATATATATATATATTAATATTTTAATAGTAATAAAGAATGGAAAACGATACTGAGTTAAGACACTGTACCATAGAGTTATATTTACTTCAAAACTACATATATAACTATTAATTTTAATATTTCTTTAAGAAAAAAAGTGTATGAAATATTCATTGTTATACATTATATCAGTTGTGAGTAAATTCAATACAATTAAACTTAGTGAGGAATTTGATCATTTCGAAATATACAGGAACGATCTTCAGTAGGGAAAAAAAACCGAATTGCTAAAACTAACTTCTATTTGCTACTACATAAATATATAACTTCATTTTACTTCTTGAAATTGGTAAGTATTTTTTAAAAAATATTTTTGAACGGTTCATTTTAATATGATAGAATAAAAAAGAAGGAAAAAAAAACTACATAAAATTCTTTCAACATTGAGATAGTTTCTAGAGATATTAGTTTATCGAAATGATAAATCTTAACATTTAGAAAAAAAAATTAAAATATACTTAATTTGTTAAGAAAAGAATTTTAAAATTTTGATACCTTAACAAGAGATAAATTTAGAATCCTCAAAACATTTTTTTCATTCAATTATAAATTATTCTCTGCGTAGTAAAATATTGCTTGATCATATTTCCATCAGATAAAACGCTTCATAGTAGACTCTTTTGAAAATCGTATCTGCCAGAAGTCGAATTCTTATTTGATCATTAAGAATTTCTGCATTTATTATAAGCGATATTTAATTTCAACATCTTCACCTGAAGGATTTCATTATCTGGAACAACAGACTAATTTTCCAAAGCTGTTTACTAATGAGATTATTTTGGTAAATCTATTTTATCTTATTTTAAGTTACTTTTTTTAACAGAAAAAAAAAAAAAGAATAGAAAATAATGCTGCATTAAAGCACTGTACCGTAGAGTTACATTTATTCCCAAAGTATATCTTTAATTATTAATTATAATATTTTTTGAAAAAAAATTATATGAAAGATTCGATGTAATACACTAAATCAGTTATGAATAAGTTCAGTACAAACAAATAAGGCAAAATTCAATGTAGAATTTGATCATTCCGAAGAATACGAGAATAATTTTCAGTAATCCAATAATAACGAAGGAAAAAAAACTCAGTTTCAATGTTAAGGGATAAAAATTATTTATTCTAGTACTTACGGTATTGGAAATCACACAATTTTTTTTTTACAATTTTAATTACTTTAACTAATTTCGATTAACTATTTATTACACAACTACAATGTACTTCTTCAAATTGGTAAGTATTTCTTTAAAAAAAAAAATTTTGTTCGGTTCATTTAAAATATCAAACAAAACTTTCAGGTAAACAGTAAGAAGATAGCTGGAGCTCGATTAAGCCGAAAACACTTTTTTGAAAACGAGATCACAGGTTCTTACGAACTTCAATTTATTTTTTCTATTCGAATCAAATTATTTTAACCTAATTTCTATTTACTTTTATTACATAATTAATTTACTTCTTCAAATAGGTAAGCATTTTCTTAAAAATATTTTTCAATGGTTCATTTTAATAGCAAGAAGATGGCTGGAGCGCAGTTTAGACGACAACGCTTTTCAGAAAACAAGACCGTTTGAAAAATGGTAAACGTCCAGAAGAAACAGTGTATTACTACGCAGAGAGTTTCCCCCGCGGATCGTCTTACGCACAATTGCTACAAACTGGTTTCTCCCAAGGACAACGCCTTGGCGATCAACCTTTAACTAGAAATTAGGAATTGGCGGGGAAAAATCTTCAACCCCGTAAACTAAAGATTCCCCAAAAAAGCGCACCTTGAGTAGCTAAATCTGTTCTTTGCATAGAACTTTTTTTTTATTAGTTTTAAGAAATTTAGCATGAGTAAGTGATTGTTTGATACCATAGTGAGATATAAAATTTGCAGAAAGGGGGAAAGGATATGTTATCTGTTTCTTTAAACTTTTCCCCCTCAACCATTTGATCTATTTTTCATTTTTACATATTTTTTTGTGTTGTTGCTGAATTTCTCATTCAGAGTGAAAATAAATAAATAAAGTGAAACTTTTGTAAATAAATGTTTTCTTGTAAATTGTCTCGTTCTGAATATATTGTATTTTACTCGTAAAGGTTGAACTTTGTTGTCTTCCTTGCAAGAACACAAGCGAAATTTAAATATTGATGTACATAACCCTTACGGGCTTTAATCTCCAGTAGATTGGCTCTTAGTTATAGATGAGACAGAACTTTGGTTATTTCACTTCCCCAGGAGTTTAAAAAAATAAAGCATGAAAAGTTTAAAATATGTAACATGAGAAATTAAATTAATTAAGTGAGCAATAGTAAAACTATTGGTAAAGAAATACTTTGGAAGTTTGATTTTATTCAGCAGCATTCGAATGATTTTATTGAGTGCTAGCCTGGGCAGGCATTTTACTCTTGTTTCAATTAAAAC
>BMAW01077131.1:0-13770 GCA_019974015.1 Nephila pilipes
CGGCTAAATGTAATATAAATTTACTAGAATCAACACAAAGCTCAACTCTCAGAATGATAACGAAATCAAATTGGTACATAAGAAATAACGAAATTTTAAAAGCAACTAAAATTCCAACTTTTCGAAAGCATATTCAAAAAATAGCTAAAAAATGTTTCGCAACCCTGAATCTAACAAATAACTACAATATGATTAACATAGAAAACTATACTCCACGAGAAAATATTAAACGACCCAGACCTGTATTACTAGATTCCAACAATCCACCTTAATATTTTTAACTTAATTACTTTTTTCACTCAATAATTTTTATCCTAAATTCATTCTCTTAACTTTCTTAACTTCAATCTCAAGCCGTGTTCACCACCTCCATAAACGCATCCATATAACAAACACAACAGTCCAGGGCAGCCAATAGGAAAGCTCACCTCCGAATCCAACAACCAATAGGAAAGTTCACCTCCGTAATCCAACAACCAATAGGAAGTAAGGCTATCATCAGCAGCAATCGGATGGTTATATTGTGTGCTAGCCCGGGCAGGCATTTTACACATGTTTCAGCTGGGATCTTTTTTTAAAAAAGATCCTTAAGTAAGCAAAGAACAAGCAGTTTTGCTTAATTTGTTTAAGAAAACGAACTAATTATTATTTTGTGTGTGTTTTTTTGTGATTATTATCTTAATCATTGCAGGTGAACAGTGACCTTTATGGACAGTCTGCTACCCGAATGAAGAAGATTTGTAATCCTTTTTTTAAAGTTTTTTGTATAATATAATAAAGAAAATCATAATAAATATAAAGAATGATGAGAAGGGAGTTTAATGAAAGTGAAATGAAAGCAATAAACGTCCGGCAAAGGCGTCATGGGTCAGAGGAAGTTGGCCGTTTGATCTTAACGCGCCTAGGAGTGAGATGGCGAATGTGACGGGAGGGAGGTTTCCTATTGGTTGAGCTGAGCGTGTGATAAGGAGGGTGAATTTGACCTACTCTCGGATGGAAAAGTTGAAAAAAGAGCAACAATCGAATCAGAGCTTCGCTACGGTGAAGTCACACTTGAACTCGCTCCCGTTTTTGCGGATTTTGATTTATTTTCGCAAAGTTTTTTGCATCATTCACTTTTAATAGTGACTGAAAACCAACTGAACATTTTAATCTAAGGAAAAAACGCTGTTTTTTCCCAAATTTTTTTTTTCTTCTGACGTATTTTTTTACATCAGATTCCCACCCTCAGGGGTAGGAAAGACTTTTTTACGATTAACCATGGACAATTCCATCCTAAAGACTATGTCTGAAATTGAAGCAAGTATTCCAGCCGAGGTAAGTGCTAGCCTGGGTTCCCTTCGCTTGCTTACTGCTGACGAGTGTTCTCGTCTCATATCTATGCTTGCTGTTGCGCAGTACGACTTGCTGTCGTCTGCTATTGCCTCCATATTAAGCAGTCCTGGTTCAGAGGACATACCCCTCACCCAACATAAAAACCTATTAAACTTAGAGCACACCATTTTCCGATTTAACTTACAACTTAAATTTAATCACGCAAATGAATCAATAGCCAAACTTTCGGCCGAAAATGAAACAGTGCAACAGTTGAAACATACACTCACAAATGATCTCGATAACTTAAAAGAAAATATTAAAAAAGAAATCTTAGCATCTCTAAATGTACCCTCCCCCCTGAAGATGGCTTTGCGACGGTTTCTCGTCGTAAAAAAACAAAAACAAAAAAAATTAATAACCACTACACTTTCAAACCTAACTCTCCATCCTCCTCAGACACCCACCCCCACCCCTATCTCTAATCAATTCGATTCGCTTGTTATAGAAGAAGCGAATATGGAAACCAATGAAACAGAAAATACCATTAGCTCCAAAATTCCACCGATAATTATAACTAAACTTAATAATCCTAACGAATTCATAAAAAAAATAAACAACATTACAAAAGAAAAAACAGTAGGCAAAATTAATGGCCACAATCTAAAATTATTTCCCACCTCTGCAGACTCACATAGAATCAGTCAAAAACATATTGCAGACAATAACATCGAGTGTGAGTGAGAGTAGTTTTTAATGGCGCAAGAGCCATAAATAGGCTAAGCTGCGCCAAACATTTGTTAAAATTAATTAAAATAAATAATTTCTAAAATACGAAACACAAAAAAATGTAGTTATACAGGTTAAAACATTAAACATTCAAATTTGGTGTAAAAGGCCAATGCGTTTTAAAAAAGCAAATAAGTTATGGTGGGGGGTTTCCCCCACCAAGTCAGACAGATTTAAAACAGATGAATGAAAAAAAGTCCAGCGATGATGATCAAACAGCGGACAGTCAATTAAAATATGATGAATAGAGTAAGGGACATGACAGGAAGGACACTCGGGAGCATCTTCTCCAAACAAAAGATGTTTGTGTGTAAAACGAGTATGTCCAATGCGAAGGCGAGTCAATCTGACATCGGCTCTTCGCACCGGAAATACAGGCCATTCTCCAATGATCGGCTTCACCGAGTGTAATTTATTATTCATATGAAGACTCCACGATTCCTGCCATGTCTGATGAATGAGAATTAAAATGTGACGTCGAATGTCCTCAAATGGGACTGCGAGCTGCAGAGGATTCGTTGCCGAACGTGCAGCCGAGTCCGCTTGTTCATTTCCTAAAATACCTACATGACTAGGTATCCAGCAGAATTTTATGTCATAACCCCTGCTATAAAGCTGACAAATAATATTAGCAATTTCAACCACGATAGGATGACTTCTATCGTCCAGATGTACCAATGTTTCCAGGACGCTCCTGCTGTCAGTATATACAACGAACTTTCGAGAACTGGATTTCTCGACTAATTTCAGGGCACAGTAAATGGCGACTGCTTCGGCAGTGTAGACACTGCAGGAAGAGTCGAGCCGGTAACTGTGCCTGATGTCATTGGAAACGACACCAAAGCCGACGTATCCAGTTCCTTTCGATCCATCCGTGTACACAGGAATATAATCCTCATACTGACAGCGATGGAAGGCAAAGATTCTCTGGAGAACAATGGGACATGTGTTGGATTTGCTAAATAAAGCAAAGGGGTTATGGTAAAGAACCTTGGCACATTCCAAGGTGGAAATTTAAAAAAATTTCTTTGTTGAATACCCAAGTCATGTAGGCTGAGTTCCTCGATGATGTCTTTCACCCTTTCAGAAAAAGGACGGATGAAAGAAGGTCGAGCACTGTACAATCTCCTTAAAGACGGGCTGGTAGTGATATTCTGTAATGGGTGAGATGGGAGAGATGACATTTTGAAATGATAATAGAGCGACAGTTTCAGGCGCCGCGAAGCCAAAGGTAACTGGTTACAAATGACATAGAGACTCTGCACAGGTGACGTTCGGAACGCACCACAGCAGATTCTCAGAGCATTATGGTGGACTGGGTCAAGCTTCCGCAAGGTAGTTTTGCAGGCAGATCCGTAGACGACACATCCGTAGTCGATCCGAGACAGAATCACCGACTGATACACTCGGAGTAATGAAGTTCGATCCGCTCCCCAAGAGGTGTTGGATAACACCTTCAAGATGTTAAGGGATTTCTCACACTTCCTCCGCAGATATAAAATGTGCGGAAGGAAGGTGAGTTTGCGGTCGAAAATTACTCCGAGGAAGCGGACGTCAGGGACGACAGGAATAGACGTATTACGGATGCGAATCTCAGGATCGGGATGGAGACCCCGTTTCCTGCAAAAATGCACGCAACTACTCTTACTGGGAGAAATACTATGCCCATGAGCATCACACCATGTAACCAGGCTATTGACTGCGGTCTGAAGTCGTCGCTCAATGATACGCATTGACGATCCTTCGCAGGAAATCTGCAGATCGTCAACGTATAATGAACCATGAACTGATGGTTGCAGATGCCTAAGTATAGGTGACAGATGACAAATAAAAAGAGTGGGGCTCAAAATGCTCCCCTGAGGAACTCCTTCAAATTGAATAAAAGATGAAGATAAAATATTACCAACCCGTACTTTAAACGATCTAAACGATAAAAACATTTTAATAAAAAGACGTAAATTGCCTCTCAGACCATAATCGTAAAGAGTGCGCAGAATCCGATAGCGCCACGTACGGTCATATGCCTTTTCGATATCAAAGAAAATAGAAACCAAATGATTCCTCCGTACGCAAGCAGAACGAATCTGACTTTCGAGTAGAAGGATGTTATCTACTGTGGATCTTCCTTTACGGAAGCCACTCTGAAATGGAGGAATGCATTGATTCTTTTCCAATTGATATACGAGACGGGCATTGACCATACGTTCCAGGGTCTTACAGAGGCAACTCGTCAGAGCGATAGGCCTATAGTGGAGAGGATTCTTTGGATCCTTTCCAGGCTTCAGAATAGGAATAACGATTGCTTCCTGCCACTGGCTAGGAAACACATGCTCCCTCCATATTCGGTTGAATAGGTAAAGGAGACTGACAAGTGAGTCCTCGCTCAAGTGGCGAAGCATATCGTATGTTATACTATCAGAGCCTGGACTGGTATTGTGAGCCAAGGACAGAGCCTTTCTCAATTCCCACATGTCAAAGTCACAGTTGTAAGGGAGTGGTTGCCGACACCTGAAGTTGATAGGTGTCTGCTCAGAACGATTCTTAGTCGCTAAAAATAGAATGGAGTCGAATCGGAGCTTGACACACTAGCAAAAGAGTGGCCAATGACATTGGCCACTTCGACAGGTGAAGAATGCACAGCATCTGCAGTTTCCAGTATCGGGATAGAAAATTCCCGATACAGGGAGTTTTCGGAGGCTATTCCCCCACCCATTGAAAAAATTCCACCAGTTATGCTACGCATAACACAAAACTATAATTTACTCCTCCAAGAAATCCATCGGATTGCACCAGCAGCTATTAACAAATTATCTGGAAACTATATAAAAAATTTTCCCGATTCATCTGATGAACATCGAGAAATCACCAAATACTTAAAAGAGGGGGAAATGGAATTCTACATCACCCAACCTCCAAATGAAAGACCACAAAAAATTGTGGTGAAAGGCTTACCGATATCTTCAGATATTGAGGAAATAAAAGACTATCTTATATCACAAGGAGTAGTAGTCGAAAAGGTTGCACAACTCAAGAGATTTAAAACTAAACAACCACTCCCAATATTCCTAGTCGAAATTCGAAAAACTGAAACTGCCACAGATATTTATTCAATAAAACAGGTCATGCATATTCAAATCCAAATTGATGATTTCAAAAGAAGACCAGGAGCAACGCAATGCTATAATTGCAATTATTTCCATCACTCCTCGATCAATTGCGAAATGAAAACGAGATGCCTCAAATGTGGTCAAAGTCACAGCACTCCTAGCTGCAGCATCAAAGAGAAACAGGAAAACCCCAGATGCATAAACTGCAATAATTTTGGCCATGTAGCCTCGTGGGAGGGCTGCCCCTCTTTTCCTAAACTCAGGAAGGGACAAGCTACCACGAAAACCAACAACCGCAATTTCATACCCCAATCATCTGAAATAAGACCAAATACAACTTATGCTCAAGCTCTTAAACCTAAGCCCGACCAACAGAGGGCGGCACTCGACGGGGAATCAACCGAAACAACGTCCACACCAAGAGGAGAGAATATTCCTATTCCTAAAAATAATAACCCACAATCAGAATCAACAGATGACTTCTCCATCTTTGATGCCATTAAAGAACTTAAAAATTTCTTTCAACTATTTCCAGGACTCCTGGGAGCATGTAAGCAAATGAGAAACACTCCCGATAAAACTGATAAACTCAACATCTTCTTTCAAGCAATATGTACCCAAATTTAATGTTCCATCCTCTTGGTCTAAAAATTATTTCATGGAACGCAGACAGTGTCAGATCTCGCATTGTCGAGTTGCGAAATTTCATAGATAAGCACACCCCCGATCTAATCCTATTACAAGAGACACATTTGAGACCAGAACACATTCTAAAAATTGCTAACTACACTACTTACAGGAACGACAGGGAACTCCTTGATCGTGGTAACCACGCACGAGGCGGCACTGCAATTCTCATCAAAAATTCTCTCAATCACTATAGAATTCCCACCCCTCAATTACGAGTGTCTGAAGCAACGATCGTTGCTATCACACCTCCGAGGGAAAAAACTATTTTCATTTCTTCAGTCTATATTCCACCCCAATCAAACTTAACTTCCCATATTGCAAACGATCTCCAAGAATTAGTAAATATAGGTACTCCAAACATTATGAGTGGAGACTTCAATGCAAAGCATAAACAATGGAATTGTAACACAAATCATCCTAGAGGCATTAAACTTTTAAAATTTACAAATTCTAACAACATGAAAATCATAGCCCCACCCACCCCAACCCACTTTACCCAATCCGCTCAAACCACCATAGACATTACCTTAACGAAGCACGCTCATTGACCAATCACCTGCTCCTCCCTCCCCGAGCTCTCATCAGATCACAATCCAATACTCACTTTCGTAGACTTAAAAATCAAGATCCACGACAATAACAACAAAGTTTACACCAACTGGTGTAACTTTAGCAACTACCTAAGAAATACTAATTTCACCCTCCCAAATTTAACTGACGGAGAGAACTTAGAAATGCATGTCGCCGACCTAACAGACAACATACTCAAAGCCTACAATACATCATCTACACCATATTCTAAACATCAATCACAACATATTAACAAAGACATCCGAGAATTAATCAATTATAGAAACAATCGTTGCTATCACTAGGAAAACTTGGCAATTCACGAAAAATCCCGAACACAAAAAACACTACAACAAAGTCAATAAACTATTAAAAGCAAAAACTAAAGAATACTCCATCAAAGATTGGGAAAATACCCTAGCTTCACTCAATACCGAACGTGGCTCCATCTGGGGAGCAGCAAGAGAACAAAGAAAAAGATGCACTATAATCTCAGCCATTAAAGGCCCCACAAGTATCGCTCTAGCAGACTCAGAAAAAACTGAACTTCTTGCAGATTCATTAAAAAACCAGTTCCAACTTAATAAAACCAATACCCCAACACATGATAGGACAATTACACATGTCGTTCACAACTTTCTAACTAACAATAAAAACTCACCTAATGAGCCACACCCACCATGTCACCCTTCTGAAGTCATAAATTATATTCACAAAATTAATATTAACAAATCACCCAGTCATGATGGAATAACCAATAAAATGCTTAAAAACCTGCCTACGCCTACTATCCAACAAATTACTAATGTCATTAATAATATGTTAAGACTCGGTCATTTTCTAAAACTTTGGAAGACAGCCTCTATTGTTCCAATTCTAAAGCCAGGAAAGGACCCAACCAATGCTGAAAGCTATAGACCCATTTCACTTCTACCAATCCTAGGGAAATTAGCAGAAAAAATTATTTTAAACAGACTTTCCAACTACCTAGAAGAAAACAATATCATCATTCCAGAGCAGCACGGCTTTATGCCACACCTCTCCACCACGCATCAACTCACTCGAGTAACAACTTATATTAAAACAGGATTCAAAAACAAGGAGAAGACAGGGGCTGTCTTCCTCGACATTCAAAAAGCTTTTGACAGAGTCTGGCACGAAGGATTAATTTATAAATTAATAAAAATTAACACCCCACCTTATCTAATCAACCTAATTTCTTCCTACCTAGAAAATAGAAATTTCATTGTAAAAATTAAAAATACCTATTCTAATCCAAGAATTATTAATACAGGAATCCCTCAGGGCTCGCATCTTGGGCCAGCCTTATTTCAAATATTCGTGAACGACATCCCAAAACACGACAACACCATTCTCTGCATGTTTGCAGACGACACAGCGATACTTGCAAAACACAGAAACACCAAAGTAATCACCCATCATATCAACAGACACATCTCATCACTAGAAGACTGGTTTTCCAAATGGAAAATAGCACTTAATGTAACAAAAACGGAAGCCGTCTTCTTCACAAAACATTCAAGATCACTACCACCACAAATTGTTATTCACAACACACCAATCCCCTGGTCTCAAAAAGCCAAATATCTTGGCATAATCCTTGATAAATCACTCACTTTCAATCAACATATTACATATTTACAAGAAAAATTCCGACCTGCCGCGAATAAATTAATCCCCCTCATTTGTCGGAAATCCAAATTATCTATTAAATATAAGTTGCTTATCTATACACTGTATCTGCGACCCATCATTACCTATGCTTGTCCAGTTTGGAATCAGGCCGCTCAAATCCACCACAATAAATTAGAAATATTACAAAATAATATCCTGCGTATGATTGCCCAAGCTAGATGGTTTTACAGAAATGAAGATATCAGAAACTCCCTAAAATACAGTAAACTCCAAAATTTTAATAATAAACTAACTGAAAAATTTAATAATGCCCTACCCAACCACCCAAACCCCTCAATTCAAGAAATCAATAATTATTTTCGAAATTACAGAACTCCAACAAGCCTAGACTAACTTATTTATATTCCATTAACGCACAACCCTCCCAACCAATGGGAAACACCCTCTCATCCAATAGGAAAACTCCCTCTCCACTACCGAACGAAGAACCAAATTCTCCTACCCAAGTTTGTAAAAATCATAGCACTTGAGTAACTGCTTCCTGATTGGACAAGCACTTCACCCCCCCACCCACCTCCACCTCTCTGCTCACAACCAATGCTCATGTACTATTCAATATCACTATCACTTCATTTAATTCATTTAACTTAACTTAAAATTTTTAATTCATTTAACTTAACTTAAAATTTTTAATTCATTTTACTTAAATTGTGCAGCATCCATCTAAAAAGGGTATTGAAATAGTTTTTAATAAGGTTCAACTCAAGATATAGAGATATAGGCCCATCTGGGTTAGGTGCTCTTGTTTCTCACATTCAATACGAACGAGGACTTTAGTCTTCCCGTTGTGCCTGGTGTGGAAGTTTAGAGAGGGTGGTGCTACAACTGACCTCTTCAACTGACCGAGGTAGCCCGCTTGTTGCTTTTCAGTGCGACGTTAACAATTGCAATTACAGGTCTTGCTGCCTTGATCTGATGCAACAATCTCGATGCTCTTAAGAAAATATGTTTGGAGGTTTCTATTACATCTTTACTCTTCTTAACTGTGACAAATTGTAGAACATTGTTACCCGAGTGGCGTCTGAGAGAATCAAGCATGTTATATTTAAGTTTGTTGTTACTAATATATCACTAGGAATCCAACGTTTGGATACAGATTTTTCTTCATGTTAAAAAAGGCGAATTCATAACTCATATATCAACCGATATACCTAGGATTAGTTACATGAAAGAAAAGCAAAGGTGAAAATAACCAACACACTTCTCTAAATTAAAACAGTGAAATATTAATGAGGAAATATAGGAATCTATTGTATATAATTAATGTATGTTTAGCATACTCTAAACAAGTGTATTTATCGCAAACTTTATTTCGTCGTTTGATTTCTCTCTCTCTCTCTCGCAAATATAGCATATTTTTTTCTTACGTTATATGATCGTTCTGTTATAAGTTGCCCCCCCCCCCTTTTTTTTTATTCAGATTCAACAATGCCTCAACCTTGTTAGGGTTTTGGCTTCCCTTGTTCAAAATATGGATATTCATTTCCCCAAGTCAAATGGGGCCGCGGTAGCCTAATGGTCAAGGTCGTGGATAGCGGCTGACGGTTTTCGTTCAGTCGCGGGTTCGATCCTTGGCCACCAAAGACCCGCCGTGTAGCCGGGGCTGATGCACGTTAAATCTGTTCGGGGCCCAAAGTCCTCCCGTTGGCGTGGTGTGGATGTTAGGAGAGGGGGGTGCCAGCTCAGGTGTCGTCCTCGTCACTTGACCGTGGTTCAAAATTACGAGGTCCGTCGCCAATAGCCCTCGTGTTGCTTCTAGTGCGACGTTAATAAAAACTAAACTAAAAAAAAAGCCCCAAGTCAAACTTTAGAATAATATTATGGGCTAACGGTTAGTGTTTCTAGAAGTAGTATGTGTAACATACAATTTGTCAACTATTAATATTGTATGATTATGAAATGCTACTGTCTCAGGTTTATTTTTACCAGTTGTTGTGTGGGATTTATTGCCCATTCATGATTCATGCTAGATAGCAGAACGATACTGCCCCCTTTCTTTAGAATATGCGATGCTAACGTCAAATTCTCTTGGAAAGCAAACGTTGAAGTTAACTGCTCGCGTCCACGAAAAGACAATTTGGTGGTAGTTGACGCTATTTTTATTTACAGTGCCAACGTAAGTCAACTTATGATCTTTTAGAAGGTCATTGACTTGTTCACAGCTGGTTAACCAATTACTAGGTGTAATGTTTCGTCTACTTCCACTTATTGGTGCACACAATCTTTTCAGCATCGAACTGCTACCGTTATCAACTTTGTAAGGACCACCTGGTTGATCTCCAAATTCACAGAACAAATCATTTTGGAATCATATTTATGCTAAACTAGGTATGTATTGTCGAAAGGAGTACTTTCCTCTGAATCCTGGCAGCAACTCGTCGGTAGTAACATACTGGCCCACAGAATAGTTGTGGTCGAATGGTTTTCTGATTGGTGTAAGTTCATCCATGATTTTCCTCTCATTCCGGGTCTCTTTATCGTCAAATTTTAAGGCCTGCAACAGAAAGTGGAAATATATTTTAGGTCATCGTCATCCGAAAAATCTAAGCACTTGATCTAAAAGTAGCCCATGAATTCTGTATTTATTCTTCTCTCTGTGTGTGTTTCAGGTTATATATAATGTACTCTGGGACTTTCTTCTTCAGGTGGGTTCGAGTTAACTTCCATGTGGTTAACTGTCTTTGGTAAACATGGGTGATGTGCCCCAGAGATACCTTAGCGATCCTTCTGTTTTCCAACCCTCTTTCTTGGTGAACTAATTTTTATCTTTTTCACATTTTTTCAAACTTCTAGATCACAGTTACCCCTTGTTTGGTGCAACGTAGCCATATCTGATCCTTGCGCCACTAAACTTCATCATTTGCTCACTGGCCACATATAATAAACTTATGAAAGCTTTTAGTTTTACTGAATCTTGGATTTTACAAACTCTCTTTCTCTCTGCTGTACGCCTCTTTTTATTAATCTCTAATTTATTAGTACTCTGAACAATAAACCCCAGCATAGCTTCGACGAAAAAGGCATACTAAGACCTTAAAGCAGTCTTGTACTTTTTGCCATTTTCTTTACACCTGATAAATGCCTTACAATACTATGGGATGGAGTCCTAACGTTGGGAGAGGGCAAGGTATAACTTCCATTTCGTCGTCTTGTCTTTTTCATATACTTTAATCCCAACACCAATTCCATTGTCATCATTATTTGCTTCCTCATAATCTGTTTTGCAACTGCGAGTTCCTTCCGGTGTGATCCACCTTATCGTCTATTTTCATCTCTTTCTTCAACACCTGAACCTCTGATTTCCAAATCCTTTTCTGTGTAAACTGAATCGCTTTTACAACTAGCATTGGTTTCATAAAGGTCACCATTGGATACTAAAACCATTTGACGTAAATGGTCTACATCTTTTTCTGCAGAAAGATCGAACTTCTTTTTTTCTCTCCATCTAGGAAATAGAAGGGCACCAAAGTATGTTCTATGCTTGATTATTATCACTTTAAAACTTACCATATGTGAAAAAAATTGCATTATCAAAATTGTTAATGTATCAACTTCGTGGTGTCTGAGAGATTCAATGATAAAACATACATACCTAACAAATCCGCGTATATTCGTAGAATGAAGCATCCGTCTGGGATAGATTCTCAAATAGAGACAGGAAGGTTTAATTATACTATTAGCAATCGTAAACACAGAAATTCAAGCGTTAATAAAAGATACGAGAACTTAAGTTTCTAACAGATGCAGTGCGAATAGCGAAGAGTTAACAAAATGTTTTACTGTTTCAGTGTGAAATGGAATCGCGAATTCCTTCCTTGTGCTTGTGTCTGGAACAGGGATTTCATTGAGTTCCTCAATGTTCTATTTTAGATCCTTTTTCTTGTCAACTATTTTTTCCCCTTCCATTTTTCAAATTACAGTTATAATACCTTATTTCGTGCAGCATAGCAACTGATCTCCATCATAATCACATTCATATACATATATATACACACGCAAAATTCAGAATTTTACAGTCTATTTGCTGCACACAGTTACTAGTACAGGGTGATCAATTCAAAAGAGAAATCTTTTGTTTTTTGTATTATCCACATCTATAATATATGTAGCAAGACTTTCAACATCATTATTTGTTTAATATGTCTATATTTAGTGTGAGGATATCGTTTTGTTCACTTTCTAAAAATGAAAACTCGTTTTTTAAACGTAAATTCGCGAGAACATCATTAGTAATTTTTAATCCAATTCTGCGCAAATGGTTTCAGTAAATCGTCGGTTTTTTTCAACGTTTTTATTATTATTTTTATTTTTGCAAGCTCATTTCGTAAGAATATAAATGGCAACAATAAAAATCTTCCGCAAGAACTAATTATTTGATTTTAAGGAATTCCGAAGTGTACTTGAACAATTCAAACTCTTATTGCTTCACTTGAGATAAGGACAGTTACTACTGGTTTCAACAAGACGGGGCCATTCCACACACGTCAAACCTAACAATGAAAGTGCTTAAGGAATTTCAATAGGCTTCTGGTCACCAGAATTCACACCGATAGATTTTTTTTTGTGGGGTTATCTCAAAGATAGGGTTTTTCAGAGAAGTTCTGCAAATATCGATGAATTAAAACAAATCCTAACTGAAGAAATACCGTCAAAAACACCAACAATGTTGCGAAGTGTGTCAAAAAACTTAGTTCAACGCGTTCATGTTTGCATTCAAAATGGTAGCTAAAATTTTCTGAGTGGACGGATAATGTAAAAAAAATTAAATTAAATTTTGTTTTTCAAAAATAAAATTATCATAGGATTAAGTAACATTATGCATGTCCATTTCTGTTTCACCTCATAAATAAAGTTGTAACAGTCAAACAGTATTAAAAAATGTCTCACACACTTAAACAAGGTTCAAACAATTATACTTCAGTGTTAGAATAGTTGTCACATTTAAGGTTAATAAGAAAAACCAACGGGTACTAGTATAAGGCGGAGAGCAGATTTTCGAGATTTAAAACCAAAAATAACCAAATTAAATTAGTATTAAATCTGAATTAACACATTTTTTTTTTATTGTAAACGGAAAAAAGGGAAAGTATTTTTGGAATTCCACAATATTTCATCTTGCATGTTTTTGCATTCAGCTTTTAAATAGAAAAATTATATGATGAGGGTGATTTTTCAGAGTTTGAAATCAGTTAAGATTGTATCCATAAATGAACGAAATAACGCAGTATTACTGATAGAAAGAGAACAAAAACTCATAAAATAGTTATAAAAACAAATATTTTTGTTTATTGTATTAACTTCCCAGTTTATATGGTTGAAAACTCACAACACATTTGAAAGAATTTCTGAATACGGATGGTATATCTTATCCAGAAATAAATTTCATTTTCTTAACTTTATTCAACAGATTTTGTTCTTAAATTATATTACCTGAGGTACGCACAAAAAGTTGTTCTGGTATTTGAAGAACAGAGTATATAACATTTGAATTATCTTGTTTAATTTAATGTATATATATATATATATATATATATATATATATATATATATATATATATATATATATATATATATATATATATAT